>BSBK01012603.1:0-143747 GCA_027943335.1 Chamaecyparis obtusa
TATTGTCATCAGCAAATTTCTTGTTATTTGTGCTACTTTTTGCTCTGTCCATGGTGTTCACTGTTAAGAGGTTTTCAGAAGCATGTGGTTGTATTGCATTTTCCATGGTTTTGTTAGTTTCCTTATATTAGTTTATTTATTACCATTTCGGTGTCTCTAAGTATCATTTTTTTATAGTTTCATAATGATAGGTAGTCATTATTAGTTATTATCATTTCTAGTTTTGATTGAGCCATGTTGTGTTAGTTTCTTTAAATAGGATCTATTTATCAAATTTGTGAGTGTTAAATTTTTATTTTTATTTTAAATTGTGTCAATTGGAGTGCATGATTGGTGGTATTCAACACTCCTAAGTTCATGTCAAGAGGAAATGAAAATTTTTTCTTCAAAAGTGATGAAATGATCCTAGAAGCAAATTTTTCTAAATATCAAACCAATTGGAGGATGGAGCGCAAGAGGTTGGAATAAATTCAACGACCTCTTGTTAGTCACTAGTGATGGGGTTGCAAAATTATTTTAGTGAAAAAAACAACTTGTACCAAAACAACTAAAGGCCGAGATCGATTTCTAGGTGGTTATAATAATTGTATCATATCATTTGTGATTAGAGTGGCAATGATCAATGCTGATGGCTAAATATGTGTAAAGGACTTGGTTTTCAAAAATTTTATGTTGTGGTTGGATGTGTATGTTCTCAATCACATTTCTTAGTTGTTTGTGAATGGATGTATTTTTCCTCATTCACGAGATGGTGTAAGTTGTTCTTTTTACTATTTTTAGTCATGAAGACCAAACAAAGCTGAAGAGGAGTTGAACTTCTCCCTTGTCACTGTCTTTGTAAACATATCTGCTGGATTTTCATTTGTATGTATCTTTTCCAGCTTTAATTGTCCATTATCCAATACTGACCAAATGAAGTGATAACACAACTATATGTTTGGTCTTTGAATGCAAGGAAAAATTCTTTGCAAGATGGATGACACTCTGGCTATTTGTAAATAGATAATTTTCAATCTATGATTTTCCCAACTCTTCCATGAAAAATTGTAGCCATATCATCTCTTTAGCTGCCTCTGTAGAACCAACATACTCTTCCTTTATAGTGGATAAAGAAACCACCTTTTGTAGTTAAAAATTTTAACTCACTGTTGTCCCACCAACAATAAATACATAACTTGTGGTGCTCTGCCTGGTATCTAAATCCTGTATGGATCAAAAGTGACCACACTTCTATGAATCATTACATGAAAGGTTGCTCAACGATGAGGCCTCACAAAGTGACTCATAACTCTCTATGCATGGAGTTGCAAGGGACTATGATGAATTTGCTCTCAGCTAGAGCTACAAACTTGTGACCTTGCTAGTCAACCATACAATGAGAGATTCACAATGAAGACAAGGGCAACAATGCCAATATCCCCAAATGGAATCAAGGTATGAAAATGCAATGCAAACTAATATGAATATGCAAGATTAATCTATCAAAATGAAAATACAATGCAACTATGAAAGGAAATAGCAATGGATTACAAATCTCCTAATTAAGCTATGTGAGATTATCTATTGCATGAGAGAAACTAAGCTATGAAATGAAGCTATGGATGCTATGATAATGCAAGAAATGAAGTTTAAACTATGAAGCAATGAGGAAATCCAAGAAAAGCTTGATGTAGCAATGATCTCCAAAAGCTCCAAATGCACTTAAAAAACTTGCAGCATAACAATAGCATGAAAGAGATGGATATCCAAATGAAGGAGAGAACTCTATTTTTATAAGAAATGCAAAGGAATGGATCATGGAGATTAAAAGACAAAAGTCTCAATCAACGGTGGAGCTTGAAAGAGGAGCAATCCATGTGCACAAGTATCCTCCAATGAGAGTGAAGTGTTGACTTTTGAGCCTCATGTGAGACAAAAAGTACTTTTTTCTTTTTTGTGAAATAAGAATAATGCTTTATTTGTGCAACTTAGGATAAGAGGAAAAGTGGGGCTTTTTATTTAATCAAAAGGGGAGGAAATATTCCTTTTAATTAAATAAAGACTTAGGATAAATGGTTAGCCCAAGGATAAAAATCCAATATATGATCAAAATTAAGAATTGATCAAGAAATTGATAATGTTGAAAATATTGATTATTGATAAAAATGATTCAGGGTTGATAAATCAAATAAATGGGGCCCAAAGTCTAGGCGACCATTTTTGGGTGCATACATTTGCCCCTCTTTGACTAATGTGTGATCGATTTGGGAGCACATGTAGTCAAAGAATGAAGTTGAAATGTGAGATCGATCTAGGATCACAAAACAACTCAGATGTGAGGTCGATTTGGGATCACACCCGGACAAACATAAACAAAGGCCTTTGAATATGAGGTCAATTCGGGATCACATTCAAAGTAAGAGATAAGAATCTCAAATTTGAGCAAAAGCTCACAAAAGATGTCTGAATCAAGAAAATTAAGGAATCAGGGATGAGAATCCCATAAATACTGCCCCCTCAGAATCAAAATTGAAATCAGATAGAGGAGAACAGTGGATTGATAAAGATTTGATCAAATCAGAATGAAATCATAACCGAATGTAAAGGTCAATAGGGTAACCAATAGGCAATGAAACATGCCCCAGTGATGAAGCAGAAAAATAGAAATAGAAGATTAGAAATAGCGTGAATGAAAGACTAGAAAAGTTGAGAGACATGAAAGGAAGAAAGTCCATCAAAAATTGGGTTATGCCTCAAAAAGTCAGTCAACTGCTCAGAAGAAAGGAAAAATTTTGAAACTTGATTTTGACAATTAAGATAACCTCGGATTTCAATTTCAAGTCTGAAAATGGATCCAGGATGTCGAAATTAGCTAGGGGTGCAATTTTTGTGCAATTCTGAGGTGTTTTGAAAATTAGTCAAAAAGTCAAAAAGGCTATAGAAATAGAAAAGGTTGTGATATGAAAGACAAGAAGTGAAAGACATGATCAAGAAGAAGTGAAAGGTGAGTGCAGTTGACCAACTAGTCCGTAGATGATAAAAAGGAGAGCTCTCTCCATATGCAAGATGCAAAAACTAAACTATGATGAACCTAAGAATGCAAGCTACTATGAAAGTGGTTGACTTGCAAGGTCACAACACTTATAGACATTTAATTATCATCATCGAGCGTTATTGGTAACGTCGTAAGATCATACAATGCACACTAGTATGACTATGTGAATATGAATATGATCTTTATTAGATAGATATGTGGGAATCTCACCTAGGCATCAAAGACATGTAGGTCAAGATGACTAATGCAGTGAGATCACCTAAGTTTGATATGGCGAGATTATGCTTGTATCAAGACATATGAAAGTCAAGATAGCTAGAAGCATGCACTCACAAAACAGTCAAGGATAATACCTTGTCAATCCATAGTGTCAAGTAAGACCATCATAAATGCTCATGACAGGTAGGACCAACAAAATATACCGACAAGCAGATAAAGAAATAAAACATGTTCTCATTCCCTCAGTCTTCTAGCTATGCATCATCGAAAACTTCTTAGGGAGAGACCACTAATCAAAGAAATCCTCATAGATAGCACACAAAGAAAAATAAAGTCAACATATCTCAATTGAGTTGATTTTTTAAGTGCGTGTGTGTTGGTCATAGAGTCAAACTTTGAGTATCACATTTGCAAATGAGCAATGTCGCATCATACTTAGACTATTGGGAAAGACATTTGATAAGTGTTAAGAAACACTCGACGCAAGGGTAGTGTTGAAAAACACTGTTTGGGGTGGTGTTGAAAAACACCTGTTGTGAAATGCCTCAAGAGATAAACGCACCTAAAGGACCTATGCGAACAGTTATGCCCCCTAGACAAAGATAAAGACCAATTCTAGACCAAGCCAAATAAGGTCAAGGCGTGATGGAAAGTGGCTAAGTGTCGAGGATGCATGCTAACAAATAGGAGTGCAAAGGCCTCAAGTAGCACCTGTTTCCAAGTTTTCAGCACTTGGATTTATTGCAATTTTTCTCTTTTTTTCTTTTTTTTGTTTTTTTGCTACCAAGGCGCTTGTTTTGTAGGTTTTCACCAAGGCACTTTTTCTATTTTTTTGAATTTTTTCATTTTTTTTAAAGACTTTTTATGCTTTTTAAGATTTTTCAGCATCATATATAATTTTTTTTGGTATTTTTTCAGGATCATAAAATATGTACAAAGAATGCCCCCAGATAGAATAGGCATCAAACTCCCAAGCAAGATCACCTTGTGTAGTCCCAATGTCTAGCAAGGTGGGGAACAAGAGGGAGTAGCAAGCTGGTGGAAGAGATGAAAGACTAGGGAATGAAGGAGAATGAAGGGAAGAAATCCTCAAGAGCAAACTCCTTAAGAGTACCCAAGCTACGAAAAAATTGTCATGTAAAGCACATTTGGACAAGCAATGAAAGGCCAGCATAGGATAAGTCACAAAAGCGCACTGTAAGAGCACGAAAGGATGCAGTCCAAAGAAGTAGACATGTCAAGAGGCTTCATAGCATCATGTTTTACTCTTTTTATTAGATCAAGACCAAATGGAAAAAGGATAGTGAAAGGCTAGAATGAATGGAGGAAAATAAATATGAAGGCTAAACATGAATAGAATGAAAGTAAGATCATCATAAGATAGCTCACAAGATAGACAAATGTTCGTGTATAGGTCAACATTGTCAAGATCAAAGAGAGAAGATGGAATGGATGAAATATGTAGAAGAACTACGCATGATGCCTAATTGCCAGGTTTTCATCATGGTACTTATCCAAGGTGCCACAAGGGGAGTGGTTTTCACCATAGGACGAATTTATTTCTCTTTACTTTTTCTACCAAAGCGCCTGTTTCCAGGTTTTCACCAAGGCACATTTTTCATTTTTTTTTTGTTTTCTTTTTTTCATTTTTTCATTTTTCTATTTTTTAAAATTTTTGGAAGAAGGAAAGCTTTTTAGATAATGCTCCTTGAAAGGATAAACCATGATATGCCAAGGATCCAAACTGATATGCTCAAAGATGCTGATAGAGAATGGAAGATGGTAGAGAAAAATGAAGGATAAGGCTTTATGTAAAGTGAGTGAGGTTGGAAGATAGGAGGAATAAACAAATGAGGAAAAAGGATAGAAGGTAGAAGGATAATGAATGGAAGGATTGTGAAAGGGGAGATGGAAAGGAAGGCAAGATCAACATCAACACACACCTTGAAGGGTGGTGAGGGAGTGGAGGAAATGTGAATGAAGGAAGACGTGAAGGAATATGGTGAATATTTAGTAGAGGTTGCAGTTCAGGTGCATGGAATGGAAGAATGTTTTTGGAAGAAGATGAAGTGGAAGCCTTTGGAAGCTTGAATGTCAACTTCACTTTTTGTTCAATATTAGACTCTTTCAAGAGAGACTTTGGAATCCATATAGCCTTAGGCTTTTTATTTCCTTTTGATGATTTAGAGAGAATATCTTCAATGATAGATTTCAGAACCCATACTTGTCTTGTAATTTTCTTCTTAGATATCTCTTTTGACTTTATGCGCCCATGTCGATTAGAGGAGACATGGTGATCTTCTTTTTTTGATGGATTCTTGTATTGCTTATTTTTCTTGTATTGAACATTCAAGTTACTTCCAAAAGACTTGGGACTTGTGGAAGAAGAAGGAAAATATGATTGGTTTAGATGGGTGGATGGATGAAGATAGTTCAAGGGTATGCATCTATGTTGACCTTGAGGAAAGATAGGAGATGGAGGGACGTAAGAATCCAAAATGGATGATGAATTAGGATAATTAGGATGGGAAAGTGAAGGGACATAAGGACCCAATATGGAAGGCAGACGTGAAGTCCTTAGTATTGGTGGAGGAGGTCCAAGGATGGACATGGAAGATGCAAAAGGATAATCAATAAGTTCATCAACATCTATATGACAACCAAGGACATCAACATCTTTAGAATGAGCATTAGGATTTGCAATAAGATCATGAACATCTTGAATAGGAGCAACTTTTTCAATAGGATTGTTCAAAGCTTGCAAAGACTTAGGAAGAGTAGAAAGTGGAAGCGAGCATGGAGCGGTAGAACAAGAAGATGGAAGACTTTGATCTTGACAAGGAGCTTCAGGTAGCATAAACGTATCATTTTTCTTTTGATTTTCAATAGGCTTAACATTAGAAGTAACAAAACCATTTTTAATAACCTTAATGGAAGTATCATCTTTGGAAAGCGCAAGTGTAGTAAGGTTATTTTGTTTATCAATAAGCTCAATGATGTGAGTAGTAGCTCGATCTTGCTTAGGAGAAGACTTAAGACATGGTGGAATGAATGCGAAAGAGCGTAGAGGATCAAAAGAACCATGAAATGGAGGAGATACATCATGAAGAGAATTGGATGATATGGAGGGTTCATGATCTTGATCTTTATTTATATTTTTTTCTTTATCATTTTTAGAGTCCTCTTGACATGGAGCCACTTCTAAGGACAAGGAAGCATGTTGGAATTGTATGGAAGACTTTGGAGGAGATGTTGAAAGACTAGCTGAAATAGGCATTATAGTGCATGAAGTCTTAGGATCTTTAGGTTTAACATTATTAAAAGTATTTTCAGCCAAGTGAAGGTTAGCTTGAGTATCTTTAAGAGGTGGCCCTTGAGAATAACTATAGGGAACCACATGGAAAGCCTTAGGATCTTTGTTGGATGAAAGATTTATGAAAGATTTGGAAGAATTAGAAGCTTTAGGAAGTGTATGGGTATTGGAGGAAGTAGAGGATGGAAGGGAACCATCACAAGACAAAGGTTCAACATTAACATGATCTTGCTTGAGAGTGTCATCTTTATTTTCAGCATGAATGTTCTTAGAAGAGAAATGCTCATAGTATCTACGTTTATAATCAGCACGGAAAGCTTTCTTTTCCTCAATAGAAGTAGATGTATCATACTGTTCACAACAAATATCATAATTTCTCTCCATCACAGTCTACCCAATACGATTCCCCCTTAGAAATCACAAGTGTACCACAAGGATGATGCTTAGGAATAAAAGTTTCATAGGCATCACTACATTGTCCATCATCATAGTCATCATAGTCATCATAGGTGGGTGTATCACTCTTTGTGGAAGAGACATCACAAGGGCTATCACATTGCTTTTTATGGTATGTCTTTTGAAGAGAAGTAAGACTCTTGGGAGAAGTAGAAGAGGAATGAGGTTGTGAAGAAGAGGAAGGTGAAGACCTAGTGGAAGAAGAAGACTTGGATAATGAGGAATTTGAATAACGTTTAGAAGAGTCATGATAAGATTTGGAAGATGAAGAATGTGAGTAATGTTTATAAGAGTCATGATAAGACTTAGAATGTGAGGAATGATGAGAAAATTTAGAAGATGAATAATATTTGGAAGAAGGAGATCATGACAGGATCATGTGGATGATTCTAGCAAAGGCATCTAATTCATTCGACTTTTCTTTTATTTTTGCTATAAGTTTATCACCCATGCCATATTTAGAAGAACCATTGGAGGAATAAAATTCTTCAAATTGAGAAATGAGTTCAAGATCATCCATTCTCAAGAGAGGTTCCATGGCAAGGTAGTTGAAATTCATGGTTGTAGAAGAGAAGGAATCAAGCATGGAAGAAATGAATAAAAGAGATGAATAGAAGAAGGTAGACTAGATAATAAGAGGAAAGGAATCAAGAAGACATGAAGAATTTAGGAAGAAGTATGAAGAAAGAAGATAAAGGATGAAAATGGGAGACTAGGGAGACATGATAGATGTGGAAGAAAGAAGACCAAGAGTCATTGTTTGCAATTTGATACCATTGAAATTCATATGGGTATTGAGCAACATGTCACAACACCTAAGATCCGACCTAGAATGACCAAGGAAGAGTGGAAGATGACACAAATTAGCTCAATGACGACAATTCTCAGGGGGATGTGTGATGACTTTTTAGTATTATATGACTCTTGACCCATGAGTGCTAAAAATCTCAATTTTAAGGACAGTTTGATCAGAATTTTAGTTTGAAGGTTGGTTTTTTTGATTTCAATCACAATGACAACAGTAAATTGACAGGTTTGCAAATAGTATGGGATCAAACATGTCATAGAACACTTGAAACAAGGGAAAAAACAACCTTGCCAAGACAAGCACTTGTGATATCAAAATTGAAAATCTATGAGCATTACCATGATGTTTGATTTTTGAGAATATTTACACTGGTATAGCACAACGAAAACACTTCAAGCACTTACTACCTAGAAAGACAAGGCTCATTACTTAGCAATGTGGCCCACAACTTGATGCTCCCTTGCCTCACACCAAGTGGTTGCCCACAAGAGATATTGGCGTTGTCATGGAAGTGTCAAAAATACAACCAAGTGACCACATATGGTGAGTGTCTTGGGGTGATCCGGGTAAGTCCACTTGGATCAATCCTTGCACCAAGAAGCTAAGCGGCTAAAATAAGGTGGCCTCTATCTAAAGGTTCATAGTAAGGGCTTCCGTTCATAGAACTCCTCTTGCTCCTCATAAAGGACTAGGACCTCGCGGCCTCAAGAGTACCTTAAGCATTCTTGCTCAATGCTTTCCTCATGGTCACAATCCCACAAGTTACTCACATCAAGCGAAGATAAGTACTATGTCTACCAAGGTTTTGTGTCCTTGATAGCCTTGAGATTATAGTGGGTTGGAAGAGCCAGCAAAAGGCTTGTCCCCACTTGGGTCGTTCCTCTTGATTGCTCAAGAGCAGGCCCACTAAAGGATCCTAGACTACACAAAAAGTGGATCAACCTTTGAGGGTTAGGATTTTTGGTTCACCTCAAGGGTGAAGAGCATAATCTCCTACCTCAAAAATTTCTCCTAAACACACCAAGAAAAGATTCAATTACCCTCTTGCTTTCAAAATCTCAAGATGGGTCAAGATTTCTGTTTCACCACAAGGGTGAAGAGCATACTCTCCTACCACCTCAAAATTCCTACAACAAGGTATTAAGTGCCTATGAAATGAAACAACTAGTATATGCCGCACTCAATAAAGAAAGTAATTAAACAAGCACTTGATTTAGTTTTTATGCTTAGGGCAGCCCTACAAAAACCATTAGTAGCCCTCTTTGACATGTGATTTTGACAAAATATTCAAGGAAGAAGCACCTACAACCACAACTTGTTAGACCAACAAGGTTAGCAAAATCCAAAATCTAACAATGGTTAGCACATGAAACATCAGACAATTTGCAAAATAACTGATCAAATGACAAAATCTGAAAATGAAACCATCATGGTTAGATTAGGTTCAGAAAGACCTTTCCAATGATATATCACACTTCAATTTTTGATACCATTTGCAAAAATTTCTCAAAAATGGGTGCCCATTTTCTAGAGGCACGGATTTGAAAATGCTAAAATTTTCAAAATTTTTAAAAAAGATAGCTAAGAACCTGAAACTTGCAAGATAGATAAAATAACTCAAAAATAGCTTGCTGCCAAGTACAGATGACAATACAGTCACTAGAAATGTCGTGCAACACTTTTCTGTATACGGGTGCGACACTTTATCTCTAGGCAACAGTTCGCACTATATGCGGGCGACAATTCGTGCTATATGCAGGCGACACTTTCTATCAAATGAGGTGACACTTTTAACTGGTAAAGTGTCACACTGCTATACAAAGAACTGTCACGCGACACTAGTAAAATGTCGCACGACACTCTGAGACAAAAAAACCAGAGACCGAAAATAAAGCCGAAAATTGACAGAAATTTTTGTGGAAATGCAAAAAACAAAGGACAAAGTTAAGCTACTCTGCCCCATGGTGGGCGCCAAAAATGTATGGATCAAAAGTGACCACACTTCTATGAATCATTACATGAAAGGTTTCTCAACGATGAGGCCTCACAAAGCGACTCATAGCTCTCTATGCATGGAGTTGCAAGGGACTATGATGAATTTGCTCTTAGTTAGAGCTACAAACTTGTGACCTTGCTAGTCAACCATACAATGAGAGATTCACAATGAAGACAAGGGAAACAATGCCAATATCCCCAAATGGAATCAAGGTATGAAAATGCAATGCAAACTAATATGAATATGCAAGATTAATCTATCAAAATGAAAATATAATGCAACTATGAAAGGAAATAGCAATGGATTACAAATCCCCTAATTAAGCTATGTGAGATTATCTATTGCATGAGAGAAACTAAGCTATGAAATGAAGCTACGGATGCTATGATAATGCAATAAATGAAGTCTAAACTATGAAGCAATGAGGAAATCCAAGAAAAGCTTGATGTAGCAATGATCTCCAAAAGCTCCAAATGCACTTAGAAAACCTGCAGCATAACAATAGCATGAAAGAGATGGATATCCAAATGAAGGAGAGAACTCTATTTTTATAAGAAATGCAAAGGAATGGACCATGGAGATTAAGAGGCAAAAGTCTCAATCAACGGTGGAGCTTGAAAGAGGAGCAATCCATGTGCACAAGTATCCTCCAATGAGAGTGAAGTGTTGACTTTTGAGCCTCATGTGAGACAAAAAGTACTTTTTTCCTTTTTGTGAAATAAGAATAATGCTTTATTTGTGCAACTTAGGATAAGAGGAAAAGTGGGGCTTTTTATTTAATCAAAAGGGGAGAAAATATTCCTTTTAATTAAATAAAGACTTAGGATAAATGGTTAGCCCAAGGATAAAAATCCAATATATGATCAAAATTAAGACTTGATCAAGAAATTGATAATGTTGAAAATATTGATTATTGATAAAAATGATTCAGGGTTGATAAATCAAATAAATGGGGCCCAAAGTCTAGGTGACCATTTTTGGGTGCATACAAATCCCTTGCCAAATCTAAGTCAACATAGCCTCGAAAGATCACTACCCAATTGTGCTAAGTGCACCTTACACTCTTTATCCACAAGAACTACCATGCCTTTTTCTCTTGGTAAGTGAATAGGACATTCATCTAGTTTTGGGAATTCCTGCAATTTCAAACCACATGACACAAAATTAAAGTTATTTCAACCAAACACATTACTTAAATTCACAAGGTTTTCACAATCTATAATGGTGAAAATGTTAATTATAGATTTAGATTAGGTAAATTTTTATTGCTAATATTTTGGATCAAATTTTAAGATCTATCATTCTTTTTGATTAGGTAGATTTTTATTGCTAATATTGTGAATCTATCATTTCTTTTCTCTTCATAATGTTTAATCCCAACAAAAAAAATCTATATGATTTGATCCAAAGGTTAACATTTTGACCAAATGCATTCATGTTTTCCATTGACTTGATACACTCCTGCTAAAGCTTACAACTCACACAAAATGCAGATGTTCATATTACAGAACACAATAAATTATATTAGACCATCACATATCCTTTAGTAAAATGCAATTGAAAAACTATTTTCTATCATGTTAACTTGGTAAACCTTTCCACTTAGATACCCCTCTTGATTAAAACATCTGAAAGCAGAGAATATGACCTTACCGGCATATACGACTTGCCTACATTCCAGGGCTGCATTTTTGTTGACCAAAATGGTTTGTTTGATTTGAAAGTAAGGGCATGATTCACTAGAGTAGATGATTCATAATTTTCAGGGTTCTTGCCAGAATGGCTTGCAACAAAAATTAATAATTATTTGTCTGTTTTTTAACTTTTAACATTCCTCCTTGTACAAATATAATTAAAATGTCTAGTTTGAGAATTGTAGTAAATTCAATTATACTTACAATTTTGATTTTTCTCCATTGCATCGATGATATTATTATTTTTCTCATCAGAAAACAAATCGATCAGCAACTTGTTGCCCATTGGTTGAGTTAAGCTGCCTAATTTGTTAGAAGGGCATCTTATTGGTGCATGAGCACCTAGGCTAACCTCCATTATTCATGTTATTTTGGCTTGTATCTGACATTAGCCAAGTCAGATTGGTAGGATGAGTTGTGTGTTTAGTTTTAGACCTTAGAAGGTCATTGCATTATGGACTAGGTGAGTTAGTCATTAGGACTAAGGTCATCAAAATAGTCATTGTTAGTAGATTTTAAATTGCTTAGTCTTAAGGAGCTTAAAGGTTGGATTAGAGTCTTAAATGTGTTCTAAACACATGAATGATGTTAGAAAGATGCCATGAGGCCATTAATGGAGTTGGTTCCTTGAGATATAGGATATAGAGGTCCTAAGATTTAGGAAGATGGCATAATGACAAAGATGCCAAATGTTGTTACAAAGTTGTCATGACAACATTTGCAATAATGGCAAATGTTGCATGCAACTCGACGACATTGGATCCCCTCAAAGGTAGGAGTGGGAGATTAAAAAAAAGGCCTAAATACATGGAGGAAGGCATCTAATGTCATAGAAGGCTTGAATCTCAAAGTTAGAGATCATTGTAACAAGTTTGTGAAATGTAAATAGAGCTTTGCAACACTGTTTTGTGAAGAACCCGAGCATTTCATTGTGACCATTGAATTATATGGTTTGAAACTTGAAACTTAGCATTGGATTTGAGTAGTGTAGTATGTTTTAAGACTTTTTCATTTATTGTGATAGTTTTTTTGAGTTAGTATACTAGTTGTGAGAAAATAATTTAGATTTAGATAGTGTGTTGGTCTCTGTTAGACTATTTTTGGTTTCATTGCTCCCACTTGATATTCAACACTTGAAACTTTAAGAAAGTGGATGAATCTTCAAGTGGAGCCTTTGTACATAATGTATATAGAGGTAGGAATCCGAAGGAGTCAGGTTTCTATTTTAAATGTCAAGCCCTAGGCGAGCTAGGAGTGTCCGGTTAGAGGCTTGACAGTGAAGAATCTAGTGATTAAATGCAGGGGAGAGAAGCACTGTACAAAAAAAGTATATTTCCAAGTAGGAATTAGTCATATCTTGACATTTTATGAGGATTGAGGTCATACCAATCCATTAGAGTGAGTTGTAAGCAAGAACCAGTCAAGTCTTAGTAAATAGGCCTTTTAGCCCTATTAGTCCTAGTTTGTAGGAACCCTATGTACGGAGGACCTAGGAGTCCAAAAAATTCATAATATTTGATAAAATAAAAAAGGGTATCCAAATGTGGGATTATATTTTTAGGTTGTTTGGAAAGTTTTTGCAAGAAGTGGCAAACGGTCTCTGGTAAAGTCTACAAGGAAATATGCCTAATTAGGCCTCCTCATTGTAAAAAATTGAACCCGATAAGGAAAGGCTTGAAGATCCTTCTAAATGGATTCAAATGGGAGAAAATGGAATGTTTCCATGGTGATAGACACCCCTCAAATGAATTTCTTGAATGGAGAGAAGTTGACACTTAGAGCTTTCTAGGTGTAGGAGAAAGCACTAAAGCATTGAATGGTGTTTGTCTTTCAAGGTGAAGCACAAGGTGTGATACTCTTGGAGAAGAGTTGGATTAGGACTTATTTAATCATATAAGCCTAACAAAGACCTAGAAGAGATTAGGACCCTAATAGAGACAAGCTAGGTCTCTTGGTAGATGTGCAAGCAAGCCTTGGAACACACATCATATTAGTGTCAAAGCTTGATTTGATCAGGCTTGTGGTTGATGTTGTAGCCTATTGAATCAGTAGGAGAGAATACACCCATGGGATCAATGGAAGATTAAACCATGGTGACTAACACTGAGTTAGCCAAGAAGGTAGAAGAACAAGAAGAGGATAATCGGTTGCTAAGAGAAAGATTGTCCCAAATGGAGCAGCTCTTGGGTGAAGTCCAAGACAAAGCTGATAAGGTCAAAGATAAAATTGATCAAAAGGAAGAGAAAGAAGCAAGGGAAAAGGAATTAGAATTGGAGGAGGAAGCTCCAACACCTGACCCTATTCTTCTTGAAGAACCCTTCTTAAAGGCATTGAAGGCCTTAAGTAGCAAAGCTTTGGAGGGTGTGCCACTATTCAGTGAACAAATGGATCTAGATTCAGTCATGGATTGGTTAGACAACATTGAGAATCACTTTGACTATGATGGTATCTCAGAGGCTCAAAAAGTTATGGTGTCTAAGTCAAGGTTGAGAGGTTCAGCTCTCACATGGTGGAAGTTTGTGCAAACTGAAAGAGAAAAAGATGGAAAGGGTCCTATAGTTACATGGAAGGGCATGGTAACTAAAGTGAAGTAGACCTACCTTCTTGATGATTATGAAGTTCAACTAGATGGGAGGAGACACAATCTTAGACAAAGAGATTTGGATGTCCAAGCATACACCAAAGAGTTCCAAAAGTTGTGCTTAAGATCAAAATTGGTTGAGGATGAAAGCATCAAGCTAGAAAGGTATTTGAATGGACTTAAATGGTCTATTCAAGAAGACATGAGTCTTGTGAACTTAAAAACCATCTGCCAATGCTATCAAATGGCCTTGAAGATTGAGGAGAAAGGAAAAAGGAAACAAGAGAAAACCTCCAAAGGAAGAGGTAGAGGAAGAGATAGTAGAGGACAAAGAGGTGGCTATGGTAGAAGGAGTTCAGAGACAAAGGCTTAGGGAGAAATCAAATTCAATGAGAAGCAAGAAGGAAGCTCTAGTAGAGGTGGTAGAGGAAGAAGCTCTAGCTTTAGAGGAAGAAGTGGTGGTCAAGGTAGAGGCAACTACTTTTCCAATATGAAATGATACCATTTCAATCAAATGGGACACCCTACCTATAGGTGTCCATAGAAGGGTAGTTATTCTCAAGGAGGTGACAAGAGAACTAATCTAGTTCATGAAGACACAAATGCAAAAAAGAAACATCCTGAGGTCCCATTAAATTCAGAGGAAGGTGAGAACCTCATGATGAGGAGAACACTAATCAAGGAGCTGGTTAAAGAAGAGCCAAGCCAAAGGAGATCCTTGTTTAGCATCAAATGCAAGATGATGGGGAAAGTATGTAGAGTCATCATTGACTCATGGTCTACTGACAACATTGTGTCAGATGAAGCAGTCATCAAGGTAAAGTTGACAAGGATACCCCACACTAATCCTTACAAGGTCACATGTTTGAATAAAGACTAACATGTGTTGGTAAATGAACAAGCATGGGTGGAGTTCTCAATTGGAAGGTACAAGGACAAATTTTTGTGTGATGTGTTACCTATGGATGCATGTCATTTTCTCCTAGGTAGACCATGGCAATTTGACCGCCAAGCTATACATGATGGAGGAAAGAACTCAGGTATACTTTTAAGAAGGACAATGTGACTTTCAAAATTTAGTCACTATTAGAGGATGCAGAGGTGAAGACATCAGGTCCTAATGTGCTCATGGTTGGTGAAAAAGTGTTCTTAGAGGCCATGGAAGAAGGTGAAGGTGTTGGCTATGCATTGGTGTTAAGACCAAGGGAGGTAGATGAAGGTATGGGAGCTAAGAAGTTAGAGTTACCCAAGGAGTTGCAAAGCATGTTGTAGACTTATCAAGGTATAGTAAGTGATGGAAAACCATCAACCTTACCCCCTAAAAGAGCCATAAGTCATAGGATAGACTTTATCCCAAGAGCTACCCTTCCCAATAAAGCAGCCTATAAGATGACCCCTCAACAAAATGAGGAGATTGCTAGACAAATAAAAGAACTCCTAAACCAAGGTCTCATTAGAAAGAGCATTAGTCCATGTGTTGTACCCACTGTCCTTGCACCTAAGAAAGGAGGAACTTGGAGGTTTTGTACTAATTCAAGGTATATTAATAGGATAACCATAAGGTATAGGTTCCCTATCCCTAGGATTGAAGACCTAATGGATTGTCTAGGTGAAGCTAAGTACTATAGCAAGATAGACTTGAAGAGTGGCTATCACAAAATAAGAATACATGAAGGAGATGAGTGGAAAACAACCTTAAAACCAATGAAGGTTTGTATGAATGGCCGTTCATGCCATTTGGACTATACAATGCCCCCTCCACATTCATGAGGCTCATGAATGAAGTCCTCAAAGACTACATTGGAAAGTTTGTAGTGGTATATCTAGATGATATACTGATTTATAGCAAGATAAGGGGTGAGTATCTAGAACACCTTGAGATTATTTTCAAGAAGCTTCATGATGAGAAGTTGATGATCAACTTGGAGAAATGTGAGTTCATCAAGATAGAGCTAGTGTACCTTGGATTTGTTCTATCACATGGTAATCTGAAAATGGATGTTAGTAAGGTGGAAGCCTAGTGCAGGAGCACCCTTTTAAGGGATCCCACCATCACCAAATTTTGTTGTGGAAGAACTTCTTATGAAGGTTTGTAATTAGAATAAGAGCTAGAATCTCACTTGGTGTGTGTAGGCTTGGTCTAGGTCCTCGAGTCCTAGGTTGGTCTTCCAATTCTGATGGTATAGTGACTCAGGGCATGATGTCATCCTAAGATCACTGCTTGTTTATATTGGTCATAGTCTTAAAATAGGAGTTTGGGGAGTTTTAGCACAAGTGTGCCTTGTAATAGACCTAAGGATGGTCTTAAGAGATGGTGTGAGCAAAAGTTACTTGAGCAAGAAAAAGTTGCTCCAAAAGTTGCTAGCAACTTTTCAAAGTTGCTTAGCAAATTTTCTCAAAAAAGGTCTAAACCTTATCAAAGTGGCTCTAAGCCCTAAACCCACTCTAATCCCAAGGAGGAGACTATTTACAACTTTTAAAACCCTAATTCAAGGGTTGGCATTCATTGTGTATGGCTTGGAGTTGGAAAAAACCAGACCGTGACTATAAAACGTGTGATAGTCAAGCTTAATGGCATGATTTGATTATGTTCATGAATTATAGTTAGCATCTTGAACATTGTAAATTTGTTTAGTTGAGTTTACTTTCATTTTTGAGTTCTTAGAGTAGTTTATTTATTCATTTGTTTGTATATAAGCTTTTGTTTTGAATCTTTCAGTCCGCTGTCTAGTTTGAAGGGGTTTGTAATGTAGGGCCTGTAACTCCTATCCCCACCATGGAAACACCATGGGTCTTTGGGATATGGTAGTAAAAACCCTAACCTATAATCATATGCAAGCAGGGCCCTGGAACACATGTCCAAGCTATTTTATGACCTAGCCCTAGGTGAGGTTGAATAGTACCTAGCTAGGTGTGGTCAGCAGAGAAGAAGCTCTAAAGGACAAGGGAGAGAATTTCATGACAAACCCTTTTGAGGGAGTCAAGAGGCATGAATGAAGGTTAATTGATGTGAAGGAGAGAGTTTTATAAATTTTATAGAGGTGTTATTGCAGACAGACCAGCCCTAGAAACCCTCATTTCTAGTGGAGGCACTGTACGGATAGTTGAAGCCCTAAAACCCCAAAAATCGTTGAGGGTTGGGAAATTGAATAGAGGTTCTTTTGGAACTCTAGTCTTGGTTCTATGGAAGAAGTGGGTCAAAAACCCTTAAAACCTAGAGAGGAGGCCTAATAGCGCTCTTTCTAGTAGCACTTTGAAAATTTGTGCTCCTATGTTGGATACTATTAAAGGAGGCATGAAGACTAAATTTTTATGGAATGAACAAGCTAACAAAAGCTTTGAGTTTTTGAAGGAAAAGATAGCTACCCAACCTATTTTAGTCTTGCCAAGCTTTGAGAAGCTTTTCACTATTGAGTGTGATGCTAGCAATGTGGCTATTGGAGCTGTTTTAAGCCAAGAGGGTAGACCGGTGGCTTTTCATTCAGAAAATTTAAGTGAAGCCAAGAAGAAGTACTCTTCTTATGACCTTGATATGTATGCATTGGTTTAGGCTTTAAGGAAATGGAGGCACTATTTTCTTCCCAAGGAATTCATAGTGTATTCAGACAATCAAGCTCTTAGTTTCTTGAATTCAAAAGAGAAGTTGAGTCACAAGCACATGAAGTGGGTTGAATACCTACAAGCTTACACCTTTAATATCAAGCACAAGAAAGGAATACTCAACAAGGTGGAAGATTCCTTGTCTAGAAGAGCTCTTACCATCCAAGAGATTCAGTTGAAGAGAATGCGGATAGATCACTTGAAAGATCTATATGCTAATGATGAAGACTTTGCAGACATTTATAAGGTATGTGTTGAATACAAGAACCATTTCCATAGAAAATATTCTGAATACACTTTGCAAAGTGATCTTTTGTTTAAAGGAAATCAATTATGTGTTCTTAGAGGCTCTATTAGAGAGAATTTGATATAAGAAAAGCATAATGGTGCATTGAGTGGTCACTTTGGGATCACTAAGACCCAAGAACTTGTTCAAAGGTTCTATTATTGGCCAAGGATGAATCTTGATGTTAGGAGGTATGTGGAAAGTTGTATAGTGTGTCAAAAGGCCAAGGGAACTTCTTCAAATGTAGGCCTATATCAACCACTACCTATTCCTACTAGGCCACGAGAATGCTTGAGTATGGATTTTGTAGTTGGGTTACCCAAGACAAGACAAGGAATGGATAGTGTTTATGTAGTTGTGGATAGATTTAGCAAGATGGCTCATTTTGTGTCATGCAAGAAAACTAATGATGATAGTCAAATAGACTCTCTTTTCTTCAAGGAGATAGTAAGAATTCATGGGTTACCTATGAGTATTGTGTCAGATAGAGACACCAAGTTTATGAGTCATTTTTGGAAGACTCTTTGGTAGAGATTGGGCACTAATTTATCATTTGGATCTACATACCATCCACAAACTGATGGTTAGATCGAGGATGTCAATAGAAGCCTTGGAAATCTATTAAGATGCTTGACCAAGGAGTATGGTCAACAATGGGATCAATTGATTGGATAGGCTGAGTATGCATATAATGATACTATCAATAGATCAACAGGGAAGAGTCCCTTTGAGATATTATATGGTCTACATCCTAGAGGAGTCTATGAACTAAGAGACTTGAAGGATGGAGTGAAGGGAAGTGGATATGCTAATGACTTTGCTTATGCAATGTAGGAGATACATGATGTAGTCAGGAAGACTTTGACCGAGAACACCATGAAGTATAAGACCAAGGTGGATGAGAGTAGAAGAGAAGTTTAGTTTAATGTGGGAGACTTGGTAATGATACATCTAAACAAGTCTATACTTCAAAAGGGAGTCCCTCACAAGTTGCAAATGAGAAGGATAGGTCCCTGTCCTATCTTGGCAAAGTATGGTAACTATTCTTTTAGAGTGGAGCTACCAGAAGATAGTGGACTATCCCCTATCTTCAACATTGCAGACCTAGTTCATTACAAAGGACCACCACCAAAAATGGATCAAAGCCTCAGTGAAGTAATCAGAGATGTGGAAGATCTCAAACTACCTACTACTACAGTTAAGGAAGCTGACAGTATACTAGATACTAGAGTCTATAAGAAGACTAGAACCAAGGAGTACAAAGAACATCTGATAAAGAGACATGGTCAAACTGATGTTGATGTAGTATGGGTTAAGGAATCAGAGTTTAAGAAGATGGGGATTGATCCTACTTTACTCAATCCAAGGGTGGATTGACCTCTTTTATTTTGGGGAGGACGGTGTAGGAGCACCTAGGCTAACCTCCATTGTTCATGCTATTTTGGCTTGTATCTGACATTAGCCAAGTCAGATTGGTAGGATGAGTTGTGTGTTTAGTTTTAGACCTTAGAAGGTCATTGCATTGTGGACTAGCTGAGTTAGTCATTAGGACTAAGGTCACCAAAATAGTCATTGTTAGTAGCTTTTAAATTGCTTAGTCTTAAGGAGCTTAAAGGTTGGATTAGAGTCTTAAATGTGCTCTAAACACATGAATGATGTTAGAAAGATGCCATGAGGCCATTAATGGAGTTGGTTCCTCAAGATATAGGAAATAGAGGTCCTAAGAGTTAAGAAGATGGCATAATGAAAAAGATGCCAAATGTTGTTACAAAGGTGTCATGACAACATTTGCAATAATGGCAAATGTTGCATGCAACTCGATAGCATTGGATCCCCTCAAAGGTGTTTATGTCTGAATGTTGACCTCTAATTCAGCCATAGACATGACATAGTGATTGCTCAACAATCATATGTGAAAATAAGTATGGAATTAATCATCACACATATCTGTTTGAATTGACCTATTGCCTCCTATTTAGGTGGGGTGTTTGAATTACTCTCAGAATGAGAGCCCAACAACCATAGACCAATCACTAAAATGGAGGATTTTCAAAGCTAAGCATGAATGTAATTGAATTTAAATTAATCTATATAATAAATGCAATAGTAATCTAAGAATGAAAGTTCAGATTTTAATCTAAGAAGCTTGAAATGCTATGAGATTTAAACTAAGAACTTAATAAGAAAACTATATTAAAGATGGGAATGCAATTATACTAGAAATGGAAATTATTCTAAATATGCAATGAAAAGCTTGAAAGCATAAGAAAATTGAGACAATAATTCGCTATAGTTTTGGTACTCTAAAATTCCCTCCAAATGAAAAAAGAGGTTCATAATATAGAAGAGCCCGAGAGAAGGATGAAGAGTTTCTTAGAAAGAAATGGCTGACTCTTCATCTCCGTGGAGGAAGGTGAGACAAATTGAAGGATTTCTTTAATAAAATAAATGAAATATTGCCACATATGGGTGACTCTTCGAATAATTTTGAATAATTAAATTCAAGTGGGATATTTCATTTAGAGAATTAAAGAATTATTAATTCCTTTGATGTGTATTAGCTAAAGGGGGTGGAATTAATTTAATTAAAAGCACTAGGACTTTAGAATTAAATTAATTAATCATAAGGATTATTTAGCCAATCAATGTCAAATATTTAGGAATTAAATATAGTGTATGATTAATGCAAATTTAGGGTTTTTTGCATTTGACACCAAGTCAAATAAAGTCAACTAGGAGATAGAATTGCCTAATACAATAGGTCTTAGATGATATAAAAATTTGGAGAAATACACCAAAATTGATTAAAATTGTAAGGTGCCAATTTTGGGGTATTACATTTTTCCCCTCTTTGAATTGATGTGCGAGCAACACATTGATTCAAAGAATAGTCTGATGTGATGGATGATGAGGTTTTAGGATCATCTCCAGAACAAAGCCTAATCCATGAAAGTCGAGGTTAGATTTCCAAGACACCAATTAGATCAAGTGGTAAACCAACTTTAGAATGAAGCATGATTCTCTGATGTCTAAGTTAGATTGTGAAGACAATGATCGTATTACCACTTGAGAGAAGACTGGAATCAGGGTTAGATTTCCCCAATACCTATTGATTAAATGATAACTGATGCAGATTAGGACTATCTTCAGAATGAAGCTTAGTCCTCTGAGATCTGGGTTAGGTTACTGAGATAACGGTTGAAAAGAGCTTTCGAGAGCCATCTCCATAACGAAGCTTGACTCTCAGGAATTAGGGTTAGATTGCCCCAATACCTAATAGATTTTGAGAACCATCTCCAGAATGAAGCCTGATCCTTGAGGATTCGAGTTAGATTGCTCAGATACCTAATAGATAGATGAAAAGATGACAAGATGTGAGGCCCAAAGATGCCCCTAGTGATGAGACTTTTGATTCTGATCATACTGATTCAAGAATGATTCGACAAGATTCAATGATGCAATCATCCTACCCCCTCGGGAGTGAAATTGAAAGATGAAATGTTAGAAAGATGATTGATAGAAAAATGTTGTAGATAGAGATAAGATCAGAGATCCAGAGGAACTTAGAATAGATTACGTAAGGATTGAGAAGCTACAGGAGTGATTTAGAGCAGTTTGGAGGTCCTGTTGACCAAGTTTGACCATGGTTGACCATATTTGACTAGAGTGGACTTTTGATGAAAACATTGAAGATCTCGAGAAAATGATGATGAGATAAGATTTTGGCAAGAAAACAACACTAGAAGGTTGACTACACAAGCGTCCAATCCTAATGGTCCCAAAATTTTAAAACACAATTTTGAGCTATCTAGAGATGTTAGATTTTGATTTTGATCCCCAAAATGGATTCAGAATGGTCGATTTAGCCAAGAGTGAAGTTTTCGCGCAAAATAGAGCACGTTAAAAATTAGGTCAAAAGCTATATAAGGCCTAGAGGGGTCATTTTCAATTCATTATTCACTTTATCTTCTAGCAAATTTGAGAGCTCTAAGAGAGATGGAGAACGTGCTAGTAAATTTGTGTCGATTTGAGTGCTCCCGATGACACAACTGGCCACCAGAGTATGACACACCTGTAAGTAGGCGAACAACCATCTTGCATTTCAAGTTTTTACCACTTTCTAGGATATTTTTATGAGATGTTTCCTATATGATTAAATGTATGGATTATATATGAGATGCACATGATTCTTTTATGTATATGCAGATGAATATGCACATGTTTTATTTTATATATATGCAATGTGAAATGCAATGATAGATGATAGATGAATAAATGCAATGTATGTTTTGATTTATGCTTATAATGGATGCACATGTAAAGGAATATGTAGATGTAGAATGTATGCATATGAGTTTATGGATGCAAATGGAAATGCAATTTATATGGTACTAATCATCTCATGCGGGATATCGCAATACATGACATGTACTAACCATAAGAAAGTTTCGAAGATCGAGAGTGAGGATCAGACACATGTGCAACCATGATGAACCTAAGACTGAAGATAAGAACCCTTAGCCAATGAATCCAGAAAAAGATAATAAAGTGAGCACCGAAACACTACCTCAATGCAAGCCTAGAATGAAAATGCAAGACTAAGCTAAATGCAAACCCCAGGACTTGGTTGTTGGACCCATTTTATTATCATCATAGATTTTTTAGCAATAGACAATCGTAGGATGCCATACAACCCTCACTGACATTGCAATCATGAGAATATGAATATGACATTAGTCTTAGATTTATCGAGATGAAGTGTAAGCATTAAGGCACAAGAAGCCAGAATGACTTGAACACCTATTCCTTTTGATTTAGCAAGATAACATAAGCATTAAAGCATAGTGTCTAGAGTGACCTAAATGTTGCTTGCGTACAAACACGCCAGACATGCGTGAGTTTCTTCCTTTTTCTGAGTGAATGATAAGCATATCAAGGTGCTCGCAGTGACCCTTACATTCACTTAGCAGGACGAGCATTTGCAATTTCACTTGTAGCGGAAAGAAGTCACTCAAATAGACAAGGAGAAGAACCAACCTCACCAAAGTTTCCATATAAAGGAGTCAAGGTACACATGGCCATCCAACATGAGATGAAGGCTCTCATAGTGGACACCCCTCTTATATGAATCCTTTGGATCATTGGAACTAAACTAGCAAACATAAAGAAAAGAAAAGATCATGCCCTCAGTCTTCACTTCTCTCAGTTAAGAGAGACGTCTTAGAGTCGCTCGAGGGGAAATGATAAAGCAAAAAAACAAGTACTCAAAAGAAAAATATCAGCATGCTTCAGAGAGTTTCAAATCCAGTTTCGGTTTTCAGTTTGAACAGATTGATGTTGAATCAGAAGTATACAACATTCAGAGTCTCAACAAGATAGTGACAGTAGGCGGACGCAGTGAGAACCATGGTGACTGTTGCAAGAGATGAAGTCTCAAGGAGATATTAGAGTGCTAACCAAGTATCAGTAGGTAGATGCAATGAGAACCACTCATGATTGATACAAGAGATCCTCAAGGAGAGAGATTTGAGAGCGAATGAAACATCAGTAGGCAGCCGCAGTGAGAACCACTAGTGATTGATGTACGAGGGATCCACAAGAAGAGAGATCTGAATGAGAGCTAGGTATCAGTAGATTTGAATAGTGAGAACCACTAGAGACCGATACACGAGAGAATCTCAAAGAGAGAAATCTCAATAATAGCTAGGCATCAGGAGGCAGATACAGTGAGAACCACTGGTGACTGATGCGAGGAACAATACCTCTAAAAATGATAGGACAATGCCCCCAAGACTAGGAAGGTGCCCCCAAGTGTGACTAGTTTCAATCCATGTAGAGTCCAGCATAATCTCAAGAGTAACTGAAAGCAAGTCCATGAGCTAGCAAACTAAAGCAGGGAACAAACTAAAGCAAGAAACAAACTAAAGCAGGAAAGCGAGAAAGCAAACTAAATCAGGAAAGCAAGAGCCAAGTGGTGCTGCAATAGGTATAGCATTGGGGAACAAGAGGCGCCTATTTACTAGGTTTTCACCATCTTGGCAAAGATTCTATTTTTGCTACCATGATGCTTGTTTTCTGGGTTTTCATCAATGGCACATTTCTTCTTTTTCAATTTTTTTGTACTTTTCTCTTTTTGATTTTTTTGTATTTTTGCTTTTTTGATTTTTTTGTATTTTTGCTTTTTTGATTTTTTTGTATTTTTTGTATTTTTTATTTTTTTTTATTTTTTGAATTTTTCTATTTTTTTATAATATTATCAAGGCGTCTATTTACCAGGTTTTCACCAAGATAATAGATACATCAAAGTGCCTGTTTACCAGGTTTTCACTAAGATGATCATTTTTTTTAGGACATTTTGTAATTTTTAGGATTTTTTACGAATAGAGTATGTACAAGAGCACATAGGAAATGTCTCAGCTGTAGAACCATTTTAGGTGTAAAGCGTTGATCAAATCTTTGAGCTATTCTCCTTTAGTAGTAGATAGTTGATAAGCACCAGACCCAAATGTTGTAGTGATAACATACAGACCAAGCTAGTTTGGTTCAAACTTTCCTTTCTGTATCCACTGATGTTGATTCTTGGGGTTCTCTCCTAGGACAAGATCACCCACTTGTAATTCCCTTGGTCTAATGTTCTTATTGTAGCTTTTAGACATTCTTTTTTGGTGTGCTCTTAGATGATTGAATGCCACTTGCCGACATTCATCCAGTAACTCTAGCTCTTGTAGCTGAGATATTCTAATGTCTTCATCAGTAATGAGGCCCTTCAGAGAGCTTTACAATGTAGGAATCTCAACCTCAATTGGAAACACAAAATCTATGTCATAAACTAAGGCAAAGGGCATGGCCCCTATTGGAGTTCGAATGCTTGTCTTGTAGGCCCATAAAGCTAGATTAATCTGGAGGTGCCAATCTCTACTAGATTTGTAAATTGTTCTGTGCAAGATCTTGAGGATTGTCTTGTTGGAAGCTTTTGCTTGTCCATTTCCCTGGGGATAATAGATCGAGGTCCAATGCTGAATGATTTTGAACTTAGTACATAACTCCTTCAGATCTTTGTAATTGAACTGATCCCCATTGTCAGTGATTATTGAGGAGGGTACACCATATCTACAAATGATGTAATTCAGTTTGAACCTAGGTATAAATTTGTCATCAGCTATGATGAGAGGCACTACCTCGACCCACTTAGTAAAATAATCTATAGCCGTGATAATGAACTTGTGCCCTCTTGAGGAAGAAGGATGGATCTGACCCACCAAATCAAAGGCCCATTGCTGAAATGGCCAGAAACTGATGAATGGAATGATCTCCTTGGCAGGAGCATGGATCAGATTTCCATGTAATTGGCACTATTTGCAAGATTTGGCATATTGTGTAGCTTCTTTTTCCATATCCAGCCAGTAGTAACCATCTCTAATAAGTTTACGAGCCAATGTTAGACCACTCGAATGAGAACCATAGATTCCTTCATGCACCTCAGCTAATGCACGTTTGGACTCATCGGGTTCTAGACACCTAAGGAGGGTACCATCAAGACCTTGCCTATACAAGTCGTTACCTATAATGACATAATGTGAAGCACTACAAATTAGGTGGCATTTTTTGTTCCCAATATAAGTGTCTGGAATAATTTGGTCCTGGAGGTAGTAGTAAATATGATGGTAGCCAGATGAGTCATGTCTAATGACTGAATAGATCATCCTAGATATAGGATTATTGTAGGCTTGGTAGCATAATGTTTCCACCAAGAACTCATGTCAAAAGTCATTTTCTGGCATCTATAACAGAGAGGCAAGAGTAGCCATGGTATCTGCTGCTTTATTATCTACTCTTGGAATCTGCTGGAAAGTGATGTGTGCAAAGAATTTTCTTAGGTCGTCGAACATCAATTTATAAGGCACTAGTTATTCATCCTTGGTTTCATAGATATCATTAACCTAATTGATGACCAATTGTGAGTCTCCAAATACCTTAAGTTCATCCACATGCTATTCGACATCTATCTTCATGTCATTGATCAAAGCTCCATACTCAGCGGTGTTGTTTGTGCAAGGAAACAACATTTTATAAGCTTTTGGTAGAGAGTATCTTTGTGGTGTAATGAATAATATTTCGGCACCTAACCCCTACTGGGTAAATGAGCCATCAAACAACATAGTCCATATCTAATGTTTAAGAAGCATTATGGACTCATCTGGAAACTCAATGCTCAATGGTTGATAATCTGTTATAGGTGCTTTAGCCATTTGATCTATAATAGATTGTCCTTTAATAGCTTTTTTCTCTACATACTCAATGTCAAACTCACTAAGTATCATGACCCATTTAGCTAATCTACCCGTAAGGGAAGCTTTGCTGAGTAAGTACTTTAATGGATCAATTTTAGCAATAAGTCCTATAGTGTGAGCTAGCATATAGTGCTGTAGTTTCTGTGAACTAAACACCACTACTAGACAAGCCTTTTCAATGATAGAATAGTTCATTTCATAATAGACCAGAGTTCTACTGATATAGTATATAGCTCTTTATTTGTTATTTTGATACTCTTGAGCTAGTAGTGCACCCAGAGATGTGTCTGTAGCTGAAATGTAGAGGATGAGTGGCTTCCCATGAATAGGAGGCATCAAGATTGGTGGATTATCAAGTTATTATTTGATCTATTGGAATCCTTTCTTACATTATTCATTCCATTCATAGGTCACACTTTTATGCAAAGTCTTGGTGAATGGTTGTGACTTATCGGCCAATTGTGCAATGAAGTGCTGAATAGATTGTAGTCTAATTTGAAGTCCTCTCATCTGAGTGATGTTCTTTGGTGGAGGCATGTCCATGATAGCTTGAACTTTCTCAGGATCTACCTCAATGCCTTTAGCAGATATGATGTAACCCAATAGTTTGCCATAAGTGACACCAAATGCACATTTTTTTGGGTTGAGCCTTAGACTGAATTGCTCCATTCGATCTAGTATAGGACCTAGATCTGTGAGATGTGTTTTCCATTGCATGCTTTTAGCCAGAGTGTCATCTACATAATCTTCCATTATTTTGTGCATCATGTCATGAAAGATGGTTGTAAGAGCTCTTTGATATGTAGCTCCAGCATTTTTAAGTTTGACGGGCATGAAATTCCAACAGAATGTTCCCCAAGCACATGTGAAGGTAGTATTTTCTTGGTCTTCTAGCATAATTTTATTTGATTATAACCAGAAAAGATGTCCATTAGAGAGTACATTTGGTAGCCAGCTGTCATGTCCATTATCATGTCAATATTGGGTAATGGAAAATCATCTTTAGGACATGCTTTATTCAAGTCTTTGAAGTCTGTGCACACTCGTATGGATTTATCATGCTTTGTAACTAGAACAATATTAGAGATCCACTCTATATAATCAATAGCTCTGATGAAACCAGCCTTGAGAAGTTTTTCTAATTTAGCTTTGACCAAAAGTGCCACATGTGGATGCATCTTCTGAAGCTTTTGTTTGACAGGCTTAATGCCTAGTGTAATAGACAGATGATGCATGATTAGATTGGGATCCAATCCAGGCATATCAAAGTAAGTCCATGCAAAATTTATTTTCTTGCTTTGAAAGAAATTGATGAACTCTTCCTTCTCTTCTATAGATAGTGATTGTGCTAGATGAATAATTTGAGGTGTAGCTTCTGTACCCAAATTCACTGGTTGGGCCTACCAAAATTTGAACCTCCAGGAATGACCCAAGTGAGTACACACCTATTGCCGATGATTCCACCTCACTATAATAAAGAAAGCTTTGTTGAGTCTAAAGACTCCAAAGCCATGTTAACTTCTTTCTCTTAATTTTGACTATCATCTTGAGAAAGCTCTATTTGTTGTACTGAGTGGCACCGCTCCTAGCCCTACTTGTGGGGGTGTATGACTTTCAGGTGTTGGTGTGGCTGTGAGGACTCAACCCTGTATCAGGGGAATCATAGGTTAGTGTGAATAGAAGCTCACTAAACACTTTCTTAGTTAGTTTCCTACCTGGATAACCTCTAAAAGGAGACATAATCTTTGCACAGGGAGGGGGAAGAATCTCCCCCTAGATTCTCACCATAGGCATGCGCCTCAAAATTTGAAGGTGGTATATGACAATGACCCCTGCTTCAAGGGTAACCTTTGAACATATATTATTGAGTCCTTGGGAACACCAAAAACATGGGTGCCCTCTAGGGGGTGACATGGCTGTGTGAGGTGAACGCATGCACATAAGTTGTGAGGCATGGATTTTGTCTTCTCTACCATTTTCTTTGTAGGGATAACTAAGTGTTTGTTTCAAGTCTTAAACTATCCATCATGATTAAAAAAAGACTCCAATGATTCTGCCAAGTTGCTTTGTCCTTGGTAGAACTATTTGCGACTACTTCTTGCGTCACTATTGCTTGGTCTAAAACTTCATGCTTGTAAAAAATTGCTTGCAACATTCAAATTGAGATTGCTAATTCAAACTATCCTAAAACTATCTGAGAACTGGAAATTCTGTCAAAGAATAGTCCACGCTGTGTATCAAAATCTAATTTTTTTCTTGAAAAATGTGTCGATCTATCAAACCCTGGTCTTTTCTCGCATGAGATTTCAGAACTTGTCTATTTCCTCATGTGAGACTTCACTTTCTCATGTGTAGTTTGGCATTTCCTCATGCGAACCAGCACTTCCTCACGCGAGACTGTACCTTGATTTTCAAAATAGTGAGCTATTTCCTATTGACTGGTCAACTTTTTGCCTGATCTAATTTTTGTTTGAGGTCTGTCTACCTATTCTCACATTGTCGACTATCTGAAACTGAGTGTCTCGAGATGTGAACTAAATGATTACTGCTTAAACTTGTATTGTCTCTTTGTTATTTGTCTTATCTTATTGTATTTTGTACCTTGTGATGGGATAGTCACATCTCAGTTGTTCTAGCCATACTCTTGATGATTCATGTTGGGTGCATTTCACATCTTGGTTTTTCTAGCCTTACTCTCTTTTTTGTTATCCCAGAGACAGAGTTCTAGCATAATCCCAAGTCCTCTCTCATTACTTAATCTTTATCTATGACTTTTATGACTAGAAGTGGCAACACTTTCCCCATTCATGTATTGGACAAGGTAGAGGCAGACCTCATAATCAAGGAATAGGTCATTCCAAACCTATCGTGCAACTTGAGTGTTAAGAGGGATCCTAAAATTCCTTTTTGTTGAGTACATTGAAAGACAACCCATCTCAATCATCATCTCCAGTGTTTCAGGAATGTTATAATCCATTGTTTCAAGCACAACCTGACTTATTGTTTCCAGAATAGAACAACTCATTGTTTCATAACTTTGGAAGGCCACTTCCTTAGATGTCTAATTGAAGGCTTCTTACTAGACCACACCTCCATGGGTGTCTTACCAACAAGGGCTGATGTAGGAGATCTGTTAACTAGATAGCAAGCAGTGGCCATAGCTTTAGCCCAAAACCTTTGTTCTAAACTAGCTCCACTAAGCACACTCCTAGCATTCTCCATCAGTGTCCTGTTCATTCCCTCTACAACTCCATTTTGCTGCAGGGTATAAGGAGTTGTCTTATGCCTCTCGATACCTCATTCTTTACAAAACTGTTCAAACTCTTCTGAGCAAAAATCACCACCATTATCAGTTCTCACATACTTAATCTTCTTACTAGTCTGATTCTCTACAAGGGCTTTAAATTCCTTGAACCGATTAAAGACTTGTGTCTTACTTTTAAGGAAATAGATCCAAGTCCTTCTACTGTAATCATCTATGAAAGATACAAAAAATACAGACTTGGATATTGAAGGAAATTGAAGGAACTTTTACAGGACCAAATACATCAGAATGAATAAGATCCAAAACATCAGAAGATTTGTGAGAACTAGAGTAAAACTGAACACAATTTTGTTTACCATAGACATAGTGTTTGTAGAATTCAAACTCAAGATTACAATCATTTAACCCCTCAATGAGGTTTTTATTCTTTAGGGTCCTAAGACCCTTCTCACCAATGTGGCCAAATCTCATATGCAACAACATCATCTTTTCTACAGGAAGCTTTCGTTCCAAAGTGTTTGCACCCTTAGGTACACTTACTGCATTACCATCGGAATCCATTGCCACAATCTTCTTTACTACTTGTTCAGATGGTGGGGATGAAGTGATAGCTGCTCTCTTCTTTGAAATAGAAGAACTATTGCACTGAGCAATGCATGCTTCAAGCTGAAACAAAGTACCTCTCCTAGTACCTCTAGCGAGCACCATAGAACCTCTCATCATCTTGCATCCATCTTTCAAAAAGACAACTTGCACACCTACATCATTTAGCATACTTACAGATAATAGATTTCATGCCAAACCTAGAATGTGCATAACTTTGTTGATTCCCTTTACTCATCCATCAGGAAATCTGATAGTGACCCTTCCATGTCCAACTATCTTTAGGTGAGAATCATCACCCAAGTACACCTTTCCACCATCGAACTCTTCATATTTTGAGAACTAGTTTCGATGAGAGGTCATGTGAAAAAGAAGCACCTGAGTCTACCAACCACACATCATCAGATGCATGGGTTGCCGAAGATGCAATAAAAGCATCTCCATCTTCTTGAGATTTTTTAGAAGCTGAATATGAACCTTTCTTCTTCTTCTTCAGTTCTTTGCAGTCCCTCCGGAAGTGCCCAGTTTTATCACAGTTCCAACATTTCACCTTGGACTTTCCAGGAGTCTTAGAACTCCCACAAGATTTGGATCTACCCTTCTTTGACTTGTTGTCATTCTGCTTTCCTTTGTCGTTGGATCTCCCCTGAACAACAAGGGCTTCCTTAGATGAATCCGAAGTCTTTCTTTGCATCTCCTTAGATAGCAGCAAAGACACCACATCATCCATATGGAATGTGACTATAGTACTTCTAAGAGCCATCACAAGATGGTCCCATGAATCCAACAAGGAATAAAGCAGGGTCATACAATGATCCTCCTCCTTGATCTTGGCACCGAATGATGCCAATTGTGCAATCAATAAATTGAATGCATTGAGATGATCAGTTACAGATCCACCTTTCTCTATTCTTAAAGAATATAGCTTCTTTCTCAGGAACAACTTATTCACCAGAGATTTGGCCTGATACACAGACCCAAGTTGTTGCCACAAATAATTTTTAGTAGTCTCATCAAGAACATTCAGAAGAATGACATTTGCTAGACAGAGTCTAATGAGACCCTTAGCCTTCCGATCCTTGATCTCCCAATCTACTTGCGATATCATTACAGGTTTCACATCAAGTGAAGTAGCCTCCCATAGATCGTGGTCTTCAAGCATGTCTTCCATCTTGAGTTTCCACAACTCAAAATTAGTGACATTAAGTTTCTCCACCTCCATTCTACTGTATGAGGAACTCACCATCTCAATCTGCAAATAAGATTTAGAATGCTCTGCACAAAACTCCCACTCAACTTGAGATTAGCTCAAAAAAACCTACCCAACAACTAGGATCAAAAGTTGATCAGGCTCTGATACCACTTGTAAGGAAACTCAGGTGTGAAAATAGCTTCCTACACTAATCTCTAAAGGAAAGTATTGTGAAAATTCTTTTTAAATCCTTACAATTTTAGATTCGTTAAATACTTTAACAAAGATATTGCAGCCATCTACCATGCATACATAAAATAAATAGAAAAGATTGAAACACATAAACACAAAGATATGCCGGTGGGGAAAAACCTTTCAGTAAAACAACCCCACCCCTCCAAAACTTGCACAATGTATGATCTTCAACACAAAGACTACAACACACTTGTGTGTGCTATAAATGTGTCCACACTTCTATGAATCATTACATGCAAGGAAACTCAAGAATGAGCCCTCACAAATCAATCCATAGCTCCCTAGGCATGGAGTGCAAGGGTTTTTAAGAATGCTCTCAGCTAAAGCTATTTAGCCTATAACCTTGCTAGTAAACCATGCAATGGGAGATTCAATGAAGACAAGGGCAAGAATGCCAATATCCTCAAGAATCAAGAATGAAATGCAATGCAAGCTAGATTAAGAATGGAAATGCAAGCTAAACTATGGAAATGAAAGATGCAAGTATTACAAAGCCTCCTAGTTAAACTAGATGAATTAATCTAAAGCATAAAGGAAATCTAAGCTAAGAATGCCATGAAAATGAAGCTACTATGCAAGAAATGAAATCTAACTATGAAGCAAGAAAGCCATGATGATGCAAGAATGAAGACAAGAAGATAGAGTGTTGATGAAGATCCAAGATGAATGCCAACAATGCTCCAAATCTTCAAACCCTAGATGCAAGAATGTCTCCAAAAGCTCCAAGATGACTTAGAAAACCTGTAGCATAACAATAGCATAAAAAGTTGTGTGTGTAAATGAGGAAGAGAGCTCTCCTTTTATAGGGAATGAAAAAGGAATGGGCCATGGAGATTAAGAGGAAAAAGATTTAATCAACGGTGGAGCTTAAAAGAGGAGCAATCCATGTGCACAAGTATCCTCCAATAGGAAAATAAGAGTTGACTTTTGTGTCCATATGAGACAAAAGTACTTTTCTCTTTTTATAAAGTAAGAATAATGCTTTATTTGTGCAACTTAGGATAAGAGGAAAAGTGGGGGCTTTTTATTTATTAAAAGGGGAGGAAATATTCCTTTTAAATAAATAAAGACTTAGGATAAAATGGTTAGCCCATAGAAAATAATCGAATAAATGATAGAACTAGGATTTGATCAAGAATAAGAAATTAGTGATTTAGCAAAAGGGGCTAATAGTCTAGATGACCATTTTTAGGTGTATACATTTGCCCCTCTTTGACTAATGTGTGATCGATTTGGGAACACATGCAGTCAAAGAATAGATCAGCCAAGAAGGCAAGCAGACAACCAAGAAAGCAAGCAATAGTGATTTTGACAGATGTGAGATCAATTTGGGATCACATGCAGTCAAAGAATAAAATAGCCAAGAAGGCAAGCAAGTAGCCAAGAAGGCAAGAAGATAGTGATCTGACTCCAAAGAATGAAGTACAGAGAGATAGAAAATCCTGCATGGTCAGCCTGGTAGCGACAGTACTGAACACTTAGGAAAGAGATAGCTAATAAGATATGATGTGTCTGCCCCCTCGGGATCGAAAGCGAAATCAAGTAGAGGGAATGAAGAAGCAAGAGCAACATGATCAAATCACTAGAAATCATAATCGAAGGAAGAGAACAGAATAACCATCAAGCAGTGAAGATATGCCCCACACATGGGACCCGGGGCACGAACCAAGGGGTCCCTCAACCCGGAAACACCACGGAGGGGGATTTGAACTTGGGATTTGAATGAAAGACTAGAAGGTTGAAAGAGATGGGGATGAAGAGGTTATGATGCCCCAGCGAAGATCAAAGGATCAGGCCTCAAAAGGTTAGCCAACTGCGCGAAAGAGGGGGAAAAGGTGATTTGGATGATCAAGGTGAACTTGGATTTCAGTTTCGATCCCGAAATGAATAGAAAATGATGTGATATGAAAGACAAGAAGTGAAAGACATGATCAGGAAGAAGCAAAAGGTGAGCGCAGCTGATTAACAAGTCCATGTAAGATGAAAAGGAGAGCTCTCTCCATATGCAAGATGTAAAACTAAACTAACATGAACTTAAGAATGCAAGCTACATGAAAAGTGGTTTACTTGCAAGGTTACAAAGCCAATAGACATCTAATATTCATCATTGAGCGTTATTGGTAGCGTCGCAAGATCATACAATACACACTAGCATAACTATGTGAATATGAATACGATCTTTATCGGATAGGAATGTGGAAATCTCACCTAGGCATCAAAGACATGTAGGTCAAGATGACTAGCACAGTGAGATTACCTAAGTTTAATATAGCAAGATTATACTCGCATCGAGACACAAGGAAAGTCAAGATGGCTACAAGTATGCACTTGCACAAAAATAGTCAAGGATAATACCCTGTCAATCCACAGTGTCAAGTAAGACCAGCATAAATGCTCATGACAGTTAGGATCAACAAAATATACCCACAAGCAGGAAAAGCAATAAAACATGTTCTCATACCCTCAGTCTTCTAGCTATGCATCATCGAAAACTTCTCAGGGAGAGACCACTCAGCAAAGAAATCATCATAGACAGCATGCAAAGAAATAAATTCAAACAAATCTCAGCAAGTCAAGTGCGTGTGTGTAGGTCATAGAGTCAAACTTTGAGTATCGCATCTGCCAGTGAGAAATATTGCATCATCTAGACTGCAAGTAGGACATCTGATAAGTGTTAAGAAACACTCGACGCAAGGGTAGTGTTGAAAAACATAGTTGAGGTGGTGTTGAAAAACACCATTGGAACCAAGTTGCCCAAGAAACCCAGACGCACAAAGAGACCCAAGATAAGCTTAAAGCAACATATGCCCCCTAGACTAAGACAAGAATCAATTCTAGGCTAGGAGAGGCAAAGCGAGAAGTGGAGTGAAAGAGCGCCACGCAAGACTGATAGACATAGGTGCAGAGGATCTCAAGCAGCGCCTATTTCTAGGTTTTCACCACTTGATAGATTTTTTCAGGACTTTTTTATAATTTTTTTGTATTTTTGCTACCAAGGCGCCTGTTTCCAGGTTTTCACCAAGGCACTTTTTCTATTTTTTTTTTGAATTTTTTTGAAATTTTTGATTTTTTTGGTGAGACATCAAAGCGCCTATTGCTAGGTTTTCACTAGGATGCTCATTTTTTCAGTACTTTATATGCTTTTTAGGTTTTTTTCAGCATCATATATGATTTTTTTTGGAATTTTTTCAGGATCATAAAGTATGTACAAAGAATGCCCTAGATAGAAACGGGCATCAAACTCATGAGCAAGATCACATCGTGTAGTCCCAAAGTCTAGCAAGGTGGAGGACAAGAGGGAGAGAAAGCTCATGAATGAGATGGAGGAAAGGAGAATGAAGGCGAATGGAGGGAAGAAATCCTCAAGGTCAAACTCCTCAAGAGTACCCAAGCTAGGGAAAAATTATCATGTAAAGTGCATTGAACAAGCAATGAAAGGCCAGCATAGGATAAGTCATGAAAGCGCACTGCAAAAGAAGAAAAGGATGCATTCCAAAGGAGTAGACATGTCAAGAGGCTTCATAGCATCATTTTTTACTCTTTTTTATTAGATCAAGACCAAAGGGGAAAAGGATAAAGAAAGGCTAGAATGAATGGAGGAAAATGAAGGAATGAATATGAATGGAATGAAAGCAAGATCATCGTAAGATAGCTCACAAGATAGCCAAATATTCGTGTATAGCTGAACATTGCCAAGATCAACGAGAGAAGATGGAATGGATGAAACATGTAGAAGAACTACGCATGATGCCTGATTGCCAGGTTTTCATCATGGTACTTATCCAAGGTGCCACAAGGGAGTGGTTGTCACCATAGGATGAATTTATTTCTCTTTACTTTTGCTACCAAGGCGCCTGTTTCCAGGTTTTCACCATGGCACATTTTCAATTTTTTCATTCTTTTTTTTTTTCTTTTTTCTATTTTTGGAAGAAGGCAAGCTTTTTAGATAGTACTCCTTGAAAGGATAAACCCTGACATGCCAAGGATTCAAAATGATATGCTCAAAGATGCTGATAGGGAAAGGAAGATGGAAGAGAAAAATGGAGGATAAGGCTTTATGTAAAGCGAGTGAGGTTGGAAGATATGAGGAATAGGCAAATGAGGAAAAAGGATAGAAGGTAGAAGGATAATGAATGGAAAGATTGTGAAAGGGTAGATGGGAAGGAAGGCAAGATCAACATCGACACACACCTTGAAGGGTGGCGAGAGGATGGAGGAAATATGAATAAAGGAATACGTGAAGGAATATGATGAATGTTTAGCAGAGGTTGCGGTTCAGGCACATGGAATGAAAGATCATTTTTGGAAGAAGATGAAGTGGAAGCCTTTGGAAGCTTGAATGTCAACTTCACTTTTTGTTCAACATAAGACTCTTTCAAGAGAGATTTTGGAATCCATATAGCCTTAGGCTTTTTATTTCTTTTTGATGATTTAGAGAGAATATCTGTAATGATGGATTTTGGAACCCATACTTGTCTTGTAGTTTTCTTCTTAGATATCTCTTTTGACTTTATGTGCCCATGTCGATTAGAGGAGACATGGTGATCTTTTTTTGATGGATTCTTGTATTGCTTCTTTTTTTGGTATTGAACATTCAAGTTACTTCCAAAAGACTTGGGACTTGTGGAAGAAGGAGGAAGATATGACTGGTTTAGATGGATGAGTGGATGAAAAGGATTCAAGGGTATGCATCTATGTTGATCTTGAGGAAAGATAGGAGATGGAGGGACGTAAGGACCCAAAATGGATGATGAATTAGGAGAGTTAGGAGGGGAAAGTGAAGGGACATAAGGACCCAAGATGGAAGGAAGGCGTGAAGCCTTTAGCAGTGGAAGAGGTCCAAGGATGGAAGTGGAAGATGCAAAAGGATAATCAATAATTTCATCAGCATCTATATGACAACCAAGGACATCAACATCTTTAGAGTGAGCATTAGGATTTGCAATAGGATCATGAATATCTTTAATAGGAGCAAATTCATTGATAGAATCGTTCAAAGCTTGCAAAGACTTAGGAAGAGTAGAAAATGGAAGCGAACATGGAGTGGTAGAACAAGAAGATGGAAGACTTTGATCTTGACAAGGATCTTTGGATAGCATAAGCATAGAATTTTTCTCTTGATTTTCAATAAGCTTAACATCAGAAGTAACGGCACCATTTTTAATAACCTTAATGGAAGTATCATCTTTGGAAAGTGCAAGCGTAGTAAGGTTATTTTGATTATCAACAAGCTCAATAGTGCAAGTGGTAGCTTGATCTTGCTTAGGAGAAGACTTAAGACATGGTGGAATGAATGTAGAAGAGCATAGAGGATCAAAAGAACCATGAAATGGATCAGAGACATCATGAAAATAATTGGATGAGATGGATGGTTCTTGATCTTGATCTTTCTTTATATTCTTTTCTGTATCATTTTTAGAGTCCTCTTGACATGAAGCCACTTCTAAGGACAAGGAAGCATTTTGAAATTGTATGGAAGACTTTGGAATAGATAGTGAAGGACTAGCTGAAGTAGGAATTGTAGTGCATAAAGGCTTAGGCTCTTTAGGTTTAGCATTATTGAAATTATTTTCAGCCAAGTGAAGGTTAGCTTGAGTTTCTTGAAGAGGTAGCTCTTGAGGATAACTATAGGGAACTGCATGAAAAGCATTAGGATCTTTGTTGGGTGAAGGATTTGTGAAAGATTTGGAAGACTCAGAAGCTTTAGGAGATGTATGAGTATTGGAGGAAGTAGGGGATGGAAGGGGACCATCACAAGATAAAGGTTCAACATTAATATGATCTTGCTCAGAAGTACAATTTTGATTTTTAGCAGTGGAATTCTTAGAGAAGAAATGCTCATAGTAGTAACGTTTATAATCGGCATGTTGTATTTTATAGTCCTCAGCAGTAGTAGATGGATTATCATCAAGGTATTGTCTACAAACATCACTAAACTCTCTTTCAAAATCAGAATCATATGGATCACCATCACAATCTATCCAATAGGATGACCCATTTTCAGTAAGCATGAGTTTGCGAGGACTCTGAGGAGTAGAGGTGTCATAAGTATCACTACATTGTCCATCATCATAGTCATCAAAGGTATTACAAGGATTGTCATGTTGCTCATTATGGTATGGCTCATGAAGAAAAGCAAGACTCTTGGGGGAAGTAGAAGAAGAACAAGATCTTAAAGAAGGAGAAAATGAAGACATAGTGGAAGAAGAAAACTTAGCTAAGGAAGAATTTGAATGATGTTGAGAAGAGTCATGGTAAGATGAAGAAGGATAATGATGTTTGGAAAAGGCATGGTAGGATGTGGAAGATGAAGAATGATGAGAAGACCTAGAAGAAAAAGAGTGTTTGGAAAAAGGAGATTGTGAGAGAATCATGTCTATAATCCTAGCAAAGGCATCAGACTCAAACATCTTTTTGTTTACTCTTGTCTTAAGTTGATGACTTGCGGGATGCTTGGAAAAATAATACTGTTCGAATTGAGCAATGAGTTCGAGATCATCACTTCTCAAGAGAGGTTCTATAGCAAGATAGTTGAAATTCATGATTCTAGAAGAGGAGGAATCAAGCATGAAAGAAATGAATAGAAGAGATGAAATAGAAGAAGGCAGACTAGATAATAAGAGGAAAAGGATCAAGAAGACATGAAGAGGTTAGGAAGAAGAGAAAGAAGCATGAAGGAAGAAGAGAAATGGAAGACTAGGAAGATATGGGAGATGTGGAAAAAAGAAGACCAAGAGTCATTTTGTGCAAATTGATACCATTGAAGTCCATTTGAATATTGAGCAACATGTAATAACCTCTAAGATCTGACCTGGACTGACCAAGGATGACTGGAAGTGACACAAATCAACTTCAGATTGCAAGCAGTAGTGAGATAGCAAAATAACTTTGTGTGATAGTTCCCAGGCAAACAGTGTGACTCTTGACCAATGAACATAAAAATCTCAATTTTGAAGTGTTTTGATCAAGTTCAAAGATTGGATAGTGCAATTTTTCAGTTTGACAAGCAGTAACAGCAGATAAAAGACAAGTTTGCAAACAGTAGGTGATCAAACATGTCATAGAACACTTGAAACAAGGGCAAAAGCAACCTTGCCAAGACAAACACTTGTGATATCAAAATAGAAAACCTTATGAACACTACCGTGTGTTTGAATGTTGAGAACGTTTACACTGGTATAGCACAATCGAAGACAATTCAAGCAATTACTACCTAGAAGGACAAGGCTCATTACTTAGCAACGTGGCCCACAACTTGATGCTCCCTTGCCTCACACCAAGTGGTTGCCCACAAGAGATATTGGCGTTGTCATGGAAGTGTCAAAAACAAAACCAAAGGAACACATATGGTGAGTGTCTTGGGGTGATCCAGGTAAGTCCACTTTGATCAATCCTTGCACCAAGAAGCTAAGCGGCTAAAATAGGGTGGCCTCTATCTAATGGTTCATAGTAAGGATTTCCGTTCATAGCACCCCTCTTGCTCCTCATAAAGGACTAGGACCTCGCGGCCTCAAGAGTACCTTAAGCATTCTTGCTTAATGCTTTCCTCATGGTCACAATCCCACAAGTTACTCACATCAAGCGAAGATAAGTACTATGTCTACCAAGGTTTTGTGTCCTTGATAGCCTTGAGATTATAGTGAGTTGGAATCACTTGCCACCAAGGAAAATGATGACAAGGTTGTTCCCACTTGGGTCGTTCCTCTCGATTTCTCAAGAGCAGGCCCGCTAAAGGATCCTAAGCTAAACAAAGAATGGATGATTTTTGAGGTTCAAGGTTTTTGATTCACCACAAGGGTGAAGAGCATACTCCCCTATCTCAAAAACTTCTCCCAAACACACCAAGCAAGATCCAATTACCCCTTTGCTTCCAAAACATCAAGATGGGTCAAGATTTTCTGATTCACCTAAAGGTGAAGAGCATACTTCTCCTACCACCCCAAGATTCCTTTCACAAAGTATTAAGTGCCTATGAAATGAAACAACTAGTATATGCCGCACTTAATAAAAAAAAGCAATTAAACAAGCACTTGATTTAGTTTTTATGCTTAGGGAAGCCCTACAAAAACCATTAGTAGCCCTCTTTGACATGCATTCTTTTGGCAAAATATCTCAAGCAAGTGCACCTACAACCACAACTTGTTAGACCCACAATGGTTAGCACATGAAAAATCTAATAATCTGCAAAAATAATTGATCAAATGATAAAATCTGAAAATGAAACCATCATGGTTGGATTGGGCTCGGAAAGACCTTTCCAACGATATATCACACTTAAACTTCTATGGATCATTACATGCAAGGAAAGTCAAGAATGAGCCCTCACAAATCGATCCATAGCTCCCTAGGCATGGAGTGCAAGGGTTTTTAAGAATGCTCTCAGCTAAAGCTATTTAGCCTATAACCTTGCTAGTAAACCATGCAATGGGAGATTCAATGAAGACAAGGGCAAGAATGCCAATATCCTCAAGAATCAAGAATGAAATGCAATGCAAGCTAGATTAAGAATGGAAATGCAAGCTAAACTATGGAAATGAAAGATGCAAGTATTACAAAGCCTCCTAGTTAAACTAGATGAATTAATCTAAAGCATAAAGGAAATCTAAGCTAAGAATGCCATGAAAATGAAGCTACTATGCAAGAAATGAAATCTAACTATGAAGCAAGAAAGCCATGATGATGCAAGAATGAAGACAAGAAGATAGAGTGTTGATGAAGATCCAAGATGAATGCCAACAATGCTCCAAATCTTCAAACCCTAGATGCAAGAATGTCTCCAAAAGCTCCAAGATGACTTAGAAAACCTGTAGCATAACAATAGCATAAAAAGTTGTGTGTGTAAATGAGGAAGAGAGCTCTCCTTTTATAGGGAATGAAAAAGGAATGGGCCATGGAGATTAAGAGGCAAAAGATTTAATCAACGGTGGAGCTTAAAAGAGGAGCAATCCATGTGCACAAGTATCCTCCAATAGGAAAATAAGAGTTGACTTTTGTGTCCATATGAGACAAAAGTACTTTTCTATTTTTATAAAGTAAGAATAATGCTTTATTTGTGCAACTTAGGATAAGAGGAAAAGTGGGGGCTTTTTATTTATTAAAAGGGGAGGAAATATTCCTTTTAAATAAATAAAGACTTAGGATAAAATGGTTAGCCCATAGAAAATAATCGAATAAATGATAGAACTAGGATTTGATCAAGAATAAGCAATTAGTGATTTAGCAAAAGGGGCTAATAGTCTAGATGACCATTTTTAGGTGTATACAACTTGCAATGCAAGTTCTTTCAGGAGATGAGAGACTATTAAAACTTATATCTCTCCCATAGAAGTAGCATCATATATATAGACTCCTCAGGACCCAAAAAATACCCAAAAAAGGAGTTTGGCATCCAACCACCAAGACCCATGCACAAAGCCACATGTACACAACTGTGACATGCAATCCCAAGAATAGGCATCCATCCCTAGAATAGGCTATGACAGCTTGTCATAGAATCCACCAAAAATAATAGTCACAAGAGAAGTGTAAGAGAATCTATCATACCAACCTATTTTTGGCATATTCTCTTACACACACCAACCACTTCTTCTTGGGTGCCCAAATAGGCCCAAGTCATAAGATGCTCTTACACCTGTCATTGCACATTCCTTAAATAGTTCTTATGCATCATAGGAATCTGTCATGACCATTTCAGTCATGATCTCCTTACGCACAAGATGCCAACACATCAAGTGGAGTGACACATCAACATGCCAACTAGACATGTACACTCACACTTAATTTCATTATTTGCCAAAAATACATTTACAAAACAAATAATAAGAATAGGAATTATCCAAGGTTGAGACACCTTATTCCTAACAAAGTCAACAAAAATATAGGTAGTTGGCAGTAATGGCGCACATGTTAGCAACTCTCATTTATGTTCTCTCTTATGTAATAAAGGCATATAATTCAAGTAATAGCATTCTTATGTACACCTATATGTCATATACACAACATAGTCATTTTTCAATCATTAAAATTACGAAGGTGAGTATGAATTACTCATTTCATAATATTCTATCGATTTGACCTGTTGCCTCCTAATTAGCTGAGGTGTTTGAATTACTCTCAGAATGAGAGCCAACAACCAAAAGACCAAACTAAGACGGAGGATTTGAAAGGTATGAAGATAAACAAATTGCAATGAAATAAACTAAAATGAGAGTGTAGTTAAGCTATGAATGAAGGTGCAGATTTAGTCTAAAAGCATGAAGATGAGAATTAAACTATTAACAATAAGAAAACTATACTAAGATGAGATTGAAATTATACTAAAAATGAGAATTAATCTAATAATGCAATAAAAGATTGAAAGTATGAGAGATTTGAGACAAAATTTGACTATAGTTTATATGCTCTTCAATTGCCTCTTTTAGAAGGAAGGAGAGAAGGTTCATAATATGGAAAATCTTGAGGAGAGGATGAAGAGTTTCTTGAAATGAAACGGATGACTCTTCATTTCCATGAAGGAAGGTGAGACAAATATGAGGAATTATTTAATTAAAAGAATAAATTATTGCCACATGGGTGGCTTTTCAAATTATTCAAATTATTAAATTCAAATGAAAGATAATCCATTCAAATAATGAAATAATATTAATTCCTTTTATGTGTATTAGCTAAAGGAGTGAGTTTAATTCAATTTAAGGCACTTAGGACTTTAGAATTAAATTAAATAATTATAGGGATTATTTAGCCAATAAAGTTGAATACTTAGGAAGTAATTATAGTGTTTGATTAATGTAAATAAGGGTTTTTGCATTTGACACTAAGTCAAATAAAGTTAGGTAGGAGAGAGAAAATTGCCCAGTGAAATAGGACTTTAATGATGTAAAATTTGAGGAATGCACCAAAATTGATTAAAATTGCAAGGTGCCAATTTTGGGGTATTACATTTTCTCCTCTTTTAATTGATGTGCAAGTAGCGCGTTGATTCAAAGAATAGTCTGATGTGATGATTGGTGAGATTTAAGGATTATCCCCAGAATGGAGCTTAACCCTCGAAAGTCAAGGTTAGGATTCCAAGACATCGATCAGATCAAGAAGCAGAACCATCTCTAGAATGAAGCATGATTCTCTGAAGCCTAAGTTAGATTGTGAAGACCTCGGTCAGATTACCACTTGAGAGAAGACTGGAATCAGGGTTAGATTACCCCAATACCTAGAATGAGATTCAATCATTAGGAGTCAGGGTTAGATTCCCCCACTACCCATTGATCAAATGATAACAGATGCAGATTTAGGACTATCTCTAAAATGAAGCTTAGCCCTCTGAGACCCAGGTTAGATTGCCCAAATAATGGTCCAAAAGAGAGTTTTCAAAAGCCATCTCCAGAACAGAGCTTGACTTTCAATAATTAGGGTTAGATTGCCCCAATAGCTAATAGATTTGGAGAACCATCTCCAGAATGAAGCTTGATCCTCGAGGATTCAAGTTAGATTTCTCAGATACCTAAAAGATAGATGACAAGATGAAAAAATGCAAGGCACAAAGATGCCCCTAGTGAAGAGATGCCCCAAATGGTGAGGACTTTTGATTCAGATCAGAATGATTCAAGAATTGATTTGACAAGATTCAATGATGCAATCATCCTGCCCCCTTGGGAGTGAAATCGAAAGATGACACGTTGGAAAGATGATTGACAATCAAGAGGTTGCAAATAGAAGAAATCAGACTAGATTCAAGAAGTTGTAGGAGCAATTTGGAGTAATTTGGAGGTTCTGTTGACCAAGTTTGACCAAATTTGACTAGAATTGACTTGAGAGGAAAATTATTAACATGTCAAGAAAATGATGCTGCCACATGATTCTAGCAAGAAAATGACATCAGAAGGCTGACTACACAAGCGTATGATCCCGAAGGGTCCCACAATTTTAAAACACAATTTTGAGCTATCTAGGAGTGTCAGATTTCAATTTTGATCCCAAAAATGGATTCAAAATGGTCGATTTAGCCAAGGGTGAAGTTTTCATGCAAGACAGAGCACTTTTGAAAATTAGGTCAAAAGCTATATAAGGCCTGGAGGGGTCTTTTTCAAATCATTATTCACTTTGTCTTCTAGTGAATTTGAGAGCTCTGAGAGAAATGAAGGGTATTCCAGTGTGTACACATTGATTCAAGTGATCCTAGAACCACATCTAACCGTCGAAGTATGACCCACCTGTAAGTAGTCGATAAACCATCCTACATTTCAAGTTTTAACGCTTTCTAGGTCATTTAGGGTAGATTTTTAGATCTTTTAAGCCATGTTCTTCAATCCTTGCGCAAGGAAATAGTTTCCTCATGCTGGCCTCAGTCACCCCTTGTGTGAGAAAATAGTTTCCTCATGGGAATTAGGTCTTGTTCACATCAGGCAACTCTGTGTGCTCATGCGAGCTGCTAGAAGATGTCGCGCGAGATTTCATCCCTAGTGATGAAACTTCGCACGAATTGGGATCCTGTCTCGCGCGATAGTGAAAATCTCATGTGAGAAGCTGTTGCAATTCTATAAAGTCTTCATCCAAATTTGCATAAAATTAGCCGAGTAGAGCATCACAGAGTCGTGTTTAGGATAGATGCACAACTTCACTTGTTGCTTTGAAAACCACCATGTTGAGATACTGATCAAATGCCGTCACTTTCTTTGCAGGTTGACTTCCCAGATATTGCCTTCTAGTCTCACCATCTAGTTATTGGTGAGCTGCTACAAATATTGACAGATGTAGAGGGTGCCCATATCGATGGTCTAGGATTGGGATACTTGCGTGATATACCTGACCTTCGGGTAAATCATGGTCTATTAGGTGCACTAGTCGAGCATTTCCACTCGGAGATGAACACATTCCACTTGCTGATGGGGGAGATGATAGTGACCCTTGAGGACATATACAAGATTCTACAGATACCATTCCATAGGGCCCATGTGGAGTATGACATCCAGCCAAGGGCAGGTACATTGGCACTGAGGGCCATATTCTGGGATGAGCTAGTGATGGGTCAAGCCATCTCTTGGGAGGAGTTAGTCAATAGGTATGGAGGAGGACATAGATTAGCAGTGGTCCTTACTATATTTTTGAGCTGTTAATTGGTACCTAATTGGGGACAACATGGATTGGAGTGTGGCTAGGGGCGAATGCTGTAGGGGATGTTGGATAGGCCATCTGTCATATTTGAATGGGGTGAGTGCATGCTTGCTCACATGTACCATGAGATGCATGAGATCATGTATCGGAGCACACGGACCATGGCTGCTACCATTTTTGTTCTATAGATTTGGGCCTGGGAGCATCTCCCCGTATGTCGATCGATATTCCATGATACATGACAGCCTCTAGAGCCGTACATATACAAATATTCAAGCTCGATGATTTAGCCAGTGCTGGGTAAGATGGAGCAGTAGCACGGTCAGCTAGATGACATGGCAATGATTGTATGGAGGCCATGGGTGGCCACAGAGGTTTGGGATGATGCGTAGTAGGAGCTCTCCCATATGTTCATCTCACATCCACTGATTGGATGTACTATTTCTATCATTGAGTGATTCCTACTGACATGGGTTATGAGGAAGTTCAGGAGACCACAAAATGTCTCTCAGGAGTATTCTACCTATGCTTGCTTCGCCAATGAGGCAAAGAAGGGCTAGTAGCCAAGGTTTGAACATGGATGCTACATGATTGAGGCACAAGTACCTTTGGCTAGGTGGGATTATATGGTAGATCTCACTAATGTAGGGGTGATAGCTTCATACAGAGATCATATCCTGGCCCACCCATATCCCAGATTTATAGATCCTATGAGTATGGGCCAGAGAGGGTAGTAGGTAGTACAACCTATTCAGTAGGTACAATAGCAACATGTACAATAGCAACCCACTCAACAACAAAGAGTACCACAGCAGTAGCCACAACAAAAACCCACTTAGTAGCAGAGAGTACCAGAGCAACAACATCAGCAAAGAGTATTTAGGCTGAGGGGTGTGCAGACTCCTATCCCACCTAGGACTATGGGGTCAGACATAGGTGTTGGCAGTAGTGGGACCCAGTAAAGGTCCACTAGGTAGTGGACATGGGATACCACACAATAGATGCCTCCTGACAAGGAGCCACAGGTCGATGATACCATGATGTAGGACCCACCTATAGGAGGACATGATCCATAGATGTAGGAGGCTCTGAGGAAGAGCTGAGAGCTGATACGACAGATACAAAGAGAGCAAGATGACTTCTACACACAGGTCATCATACAGGAGATGCAGGTGGCTGATTGAGAGAGAGAGATCAAAGAGCTCCGGGAGGAGCTAGTGAGATTGCAAATAGAGACCCGATACAAGGCTACTTAGAAAACTTACTATTACATAGCATATGTTAGGGTTGTACCAGATCTATCAGAGTAGGTGCCTCCATTTTTTGAGTATGCCAGAGCACGATCAGCACCACAGGAACCTCCTCCTCATGCACCACCTTAGGGTCCACCTCTGTAGGGACCACCACCACCACCTCCTCTAGGTGGTGATGGGTAGAGTTAGCTCATCTTGATATACATATTGTAGCCCATTTTTGATATAGTGCTTGAGTAGCACTCTCTTGATGTATATGACATTGATTGACTGAGATATATATATATATATATATATATATATATATATATATATATATATATATATATATATATATATATATATATGTGTGTGTGTGTGTGTGTGTGTGTGTGTGTGTGTGTGTGTGTGTGTGAGATCATTGTTTTGATATCATTGTACTTATGTATATATTGCTTTAGATATTGATGTTTATGAGATGTTCCTATATGATTAGATGTATGGATCAGATATGAGATGCACATGGTTTCTTTTATGAATATGCACATGTTTTATATGGTATAAGTATGCAATGTGAAATGTGATGATAGATGGTAGAATGTATGCATATATTGAATGGAATGTGAAATGCAATTGTAATGTATGATTTGATTTATGCTTATAGTGAATGCACATGATATGTAAATGTAAATGTAGATGGATGTGAATGAGTTTATGGATGCAAATGGAAATGTAATGAAAATGTAATGTATATGGTACTAATCATCCCATACAGGATGTTGCAACATAAAATAGGTACTAATCAAAAGATCATTTGAAGATTGAGAATGAGGACCAGACACTTTTGCAGCCAAGAGGAACCTAGAATGAGAGATTAGAACCTTCAATGAAAAGATCCAGAGGAGGATGATGAGATAAGCACCAAAACACTGTCTCAATGCAAGCCTAGGATGAAAAATGCAAGCGTAAGCTAGATGCAAGCCTAGAATGAAAAGTGCAATCCTAGGACTTGGTTGTTGGAATCATTGTTAGGAATGAATGCTAAATGTTTTACAGCCATTCTATAGTAGTTTTTGTTGCATTTATGACTATGATTTTCATTGATGTCAACACAGTGATTTGTCGAAAACTTGCAGAGGAGTAGACAGAGTTTGGATTAGCGCACGTGGGTTATTGTAGTTGGAGCTATGTGATGTTGAGGATATACTCTTTGATATGTTATATGTCTATGGTTAAGAGTGCATACAATAATTCATTTATTCATGGAAGTTATGATCATTTTGGTAGAAGTAGTATTCAGGTAGTATTTGTGAGTAGCAGTTTGTGGAAATCGGATGATATCTCCTAATTGGGATGGAATCTAGTTTTGTGCAGTTAAAGGGAAGTTGAAGACACATTGATAGTGACATGGATGATAGTGCAAACTTTGAGGTCACACAAGTGAAGATTTATTATATTTGGAAGCCGACAATTTTGTGTAATTTTGGTGTAGCGTGTGGAAACTTTTATTTTGCAATTGTATGCTAACTCATTTGTAATTATTTGAGTGTGGTATAAAGGAAGGAATGTATTTCCTTGTTGAAGTAGAAGTTTTTGATGTAATTTTAAGGTTGGAGTAATTATGTGTGATGCTGTATACATGAAGTGAAGAAAGAGATAAGTATGAAAGGAATTTGTGAATGAAGACATGCAAAGTACAAAGATCTGAAATTGAGATTTGATGTAATAGTAAGTGCAATTTGGCATAGTCAAAGAAGAGGTAACATATTATTCTGTTGAGTAATGCAAAGATTATTTGGATAGTGTGTTCAATGATCTTACCCTAAAGTTGTTTGGGCAGTGGGTCCTTCTATCTTCCATAACGCCTAACAGGTTTAGAATCTTTTAACAGGGATTGAAAATCTCTTAACAGGGATTCATATGTATTGAATGTATTTCATAAGACTCCTAACGGAGTCCATTCTTTCACAAGGAATATTCATATTAGTGCATATTTTGTGGGCATCATTCCCACTAGGGTTTACTCTTTGATCAAGAGGTTCCCTAGTCAACATATCTTGTGTTATTGTGTTATTGTGTATGAATATCTTTCTATGGTTGGTAATTATATTGCTTATATGGTTTAATGCTATTGAAGATGATAAAATTTATAATTATTTGATAACTGATTCACCCCCCCACCTCTTAGTTATCTTGGTGGACTTTACTTTCTAACAATTGGTATCAGAGCAACAGGTCCTTGAAAAAGAAGTTTAACAACTTAAGGAGATCCATGGTGAATTTCAGGAAAGAAAGCCCTAAGTTTGATGGAGTAAATTTTGATAGCTAGAAAGAAAAGATGAAGACACACCTATTATGTTTAGGACCAGGTTATTGGTTGATTACAAAGAATGATAATACTATCATTGAAGAGGACAATCTTGAAACATGTATTGCTGATGAGAGAGATCTATTCATGTGTAACATACTTGCAAGAGAAGCACTTTTGACAACACTTCCGGAGAATGAATACAGTCAAGTAAAATGTTTGAAAAAGTCTCATGAAATTTGGAAAGCTTTTCACTCTACTTTTAAAGGTGATGAACATGCAAAAATAGTTAGATTACATAATTGGATATGTGCATTTGAAGATATAAGAATGTTGGAAGATGAATCTATTAGAAGTTATATTGGTAGAATGTCAGAAATTATTACAAGTATAAAATCTTGTGGAGGAACAAAGACAAAGAATGAAGTGATATGGAAAATTTTGAGGACATTGACTCATGCATTTAAGAAGACAACACAGATGATTGAACAAGTGATACCTTGTACAACAAACTTTACAAGAGAAACTCTTCTTGGAAGATTGGAAGCAACAAAGATGAACTTGAGGTTATCAGGAGACTTACCTAGAATGGAGACAACATTCAGTTCTCTTATTGTTTGCCCTACATTGTCAAGAAGCATCAGTGTGAGTGGAGATTATGCTAGCAACAACAGATCTAGAAATGAAGAAGACAAGAAGATTGAAGAAGGTATAGCCTTGCTTGTGAAAAGAGAACTAGACGGTAAGAAAATATTTAAATGTTGGACTTGTCAAGAATATGGTCATTTTGCATCTAAATGTCCTAAGAGAGTTAAAAAGTACATAAACAATTTCAAACCTAGAAGATCTAAGGAATGTTATTATTCTAATGATGAAGATCTTGAAGCTAGTATAGAATGAACTTTAATTGAAAGTGATATTGAGAATAATGATGACATAGGATTTGTAGCAATTAAAGAAGAAAATCCTGAAACTGATGTTAAGGAAGAAAATGCCTTAGTTTCTCAAGTTGAAAAGAAAGTTGATTAGATTATAGATAGTGCTTGTTCACATCATATGACTGGAGACATGAAAAATTTCATAAAGTTGAATGAATATGATGGAGGAGTTGTTAGAGTTGGAAATAATGCACCTTGTTTGATTAAAGGTATAGGATCTATTACTCTTGATGGAAAGACTAATATTGATGATGTTTATTTTTTGGATGGATTGAAACATAATCTTTTGAGTGTTGGACAGTTAGTTGATTAGGGATATCAAGTTTGGTTTAGTGAGAAAACTTGTGTGATAAAGGATAAAGATGGAAATCTGATTGGAACTAGATCTAGAACCAGAGGTAATGTATTTTAGTTGAATCCTACTGAGATGACATGTTTGATTACTAAGATTGATGACAGTTGGTTATGACATAGAAGGTTTTGTCATATAAACTTTGATAACATTGTGAAAGTAAGTACTACACTTGCAATAAGAGATTTGCCTAAGATTATGAATCCTACTAACATGATTTGCAAAGAATGTGTAATGGCTAAACAGAAGAGAAGTTCTTTTCCTAGTAAGAAGTTTACATCTACAGAGAATCTAGAGATTGTTCATACAAATTTGAGCGATCCTATAACCAAGACTAGAGGATTCTATGGAGAAAGGTATTTTATGATTCTTGTTGATGATTTTACAAGAATGATGTGGATTACATTTCTTAAAGAAAAATTTGAAGCATTTGATAAGTTTAAGATTGTTAAGAATAAAGTTGAGAATGAATCTGGAATGAAGATTAAATGTTTGAGATTTGATAGAGGTGGAGAATTTACTTCTAGAGATTTTAATAGCTTTTGTGAAGAAAATGGCATTAAAAGACAGTATTCAGCCCCTAGAACACCTTAACAAAATGGCATTGCAGAAAGAAGGAATAGATAAGTGACTAAAGTAGCAAGAGCTATGTTGTTTGAAAATGATTTGGCAAAGATATTTTGGAGAGAAGTAGTGAACACAATAGTGTATACAATGAACAGAGTACAAATCAGATTAGACATAGACAAGACACCTTATGAATTGTGGTTTGGACATGCACCCTCAGTTAAGTATTTTAGAATTTTTGGAAGAAAATGCTATATAAAGAGAGATGATGATATTGGAAAGTTCGATCCTAGAAGTGATGAAGGTATATTTCTTGGATATTATTTGAAAAGCAAACCATATAGATGTTTCAATAAAAGAACTAAGACTATTGTTGAGAGCGCAAATGGTAAAGTTGATGAAAAGCTCAAAATTCAGGAAAGAATGCTTGATTATGAATCTGATGAAGAAGCTCATCCTAAACCTAACACTAAATCTATTGAATTGTTTTATCAAACTGACAGTGATTTGTTGAATAAAAGCCACAGTGAAGTTATTGAAGAACCTACATCTGAAGAGAGATTTGAGACAGTGACACCTAGCAAGAGTTTGTTAAGAAATCATCCTATTGAATAGATTATTGGGAGCATCAAAAGAGGAGTTCTTACTCGAAATAAGGCACAAGAATAGTTATATTTGATTTCTCAAATTGAACCTAAGACTACTAGTGAAGCTTGTGAAGATGAAAGTTGGACTAATGCTATGAAAGAAGAACTATATTAGATTGAAAAGAATAAGACATGGGAATTGGTTCCTAGACCTAAAGACAAGAATGTTATTGGAACTAAATGGGTATTCAGAAACAAGGTGAATGAACAAGGAGAAGTAGTAAGAAACAAAGCTAGATTGGTATGTAAGGGTTACTCACAGCAAGAAGGAATTGATTATGAAGAAACCTTTGCACCTATTGCAAGAATTGAAGCAGTAAGAATGTTTTTGGCTTATGCAGCTTACAAGAAATTCAAAGTGTATCAGATGGATGTGAAGTCAACATTTTTGAATGGAGAATTGGAAGAAGAAGTCTACATTGAGCAGCCTGAAGGTTTTCCTTTGACTCAAGAAGGAGACATGGTATGTAAACTAAAGAAAGCTTTATATGGACTTAAACAAGCACCTAGAACTTGGTATGCAAGACTGGATAAGTATTTGTTAAAGTTGGGATTTATAAAAGGAACAACTAATAGCAATCTATACACAAAAGAAATTGAAAATGGTTTGTTAGTTATAATTATTTTTGTTGATGACATTATCTTTGGAGGAGAAGATGAAACTAGTGACAAATTTGCTGATGAAATGAAGACTGAATTTGAAATGAGTATGATTGGTGAAATGAAATACTTTTTGGGATTACAAATAACATAAAATAATGATGGTATATTTGTGAATCAAAAAAAGTACCTGAATGACTTATTGAAATTTTTTGGAATGGAGGATTGTAAACCAATTGGAACACCTATGGTGACTGGACATAAGTTATCTAGCACAGATGAGACACCTGTAGTGGAATAGAAGAAATACAGATCTATGATTGGAGGATTGCAGCATTTGACTCATACAAGACCTGATATAGCACATTCAGTTGGAATTGTAGCAAGATTTCAAGCTAAACCTAGAGAATCACATTATGCAGCAGTAAAGAGGATACTGAGATATTTAAGAGGCACAATGGACTATGGACTATGGTATGAAAAATTTGACGATTTTACCCTATGTGCATATACAGATGCTGATTGGGGAGGCAGTGTTGATGATAAGAAAAGCACCAGTGGTGGAGCATTTTTCCTTGGAGGAAGATTGGTTTCTTGGCTAAGCAAGAAGCAGAATTGTATCTCACAAAGCACAATAGAAGCAAAGTATGTAGCAGTAGCAAAAAATTGTAACCAGATAATTTGGATGAAGCAAATGTTGAAGGATATTGGAATAAATTTTTTTGAACCTATTGTCATACATTGTGATAATACCAGTACAATTAGTATGTCTAATAATCTTGTATTAGATTCTAAGATAAAGCATATAGAGATTAAGTATCATGTTGTAAGAGAGAAAGTTGCTGATAAAGAAGTCAGACGTGAGTACATTAGTACAAAGGAGCAGATAGCAGATATATTCACCAAGCCTTTTCCTAAGGATACATTTGAGTATCTGAGAAGTATGCTTGGGGTTATGCCCTAGCCTACTTTTGAGAAGTGATGCAGTTGGTTGCATTCGTCCAGTGGCATACGAGCCCTATCTTTCTTTTGGAATGGATGTTGGTACTTCCTCTATGGGGGAGTATGTGTATCTGAGCTGAGTCGTGAGGACTCTAGTAAATGTATTTTCTAAATAGTGTCTTTTGACATTGAGTTGTTGTTGACATAGTGATGAAATTTATGTCATTGATGTCAATGGGGGAGAAGTATACATGAAAAAAAATCTAGAACATCTGTTGGAGAGAACTGAATAGGATAATGAAGCAAGATTTGATTGATGAAAAGGATTTGAAGAAGTAGTGTTGCAGTATTGGATTTTTGGAACATTGGATGTTTTTCATCTATGTTGCCATCAATGCCAATGTGGGAGATTGTTAGGAATGAATGCTAAAGTGTTTGGCAGCCATCTTGTAGTCTTTGTTGTTACATTCATTACTATGAGTGTCATTGATGTCAACACAGTGATTTACCGAAGACATGCAGAGGAGCAGATAGAGTTTGGATTAGTGCACGTGGGTTATTGCAGTTGGAGCTATGAAAAGTTGAGGATGTACTCTTTGATATGTTATATGTATATGGTTAAGAGCACAAATAGTAATTCATTTATTCATGGAAGTTATGATCATTTTGGTAGAAGCAGTATTCAGGCAATATTCCTGAGTAGCGGTTTGTGGAAATCGGATGATATCTCCTAATCAGGATGGAATTTGGTTTTGTGTAGTTAAAGGGAAGTTTAAGACACATTGATAGTGACATGGATGATAGTGAAAACTTTGAGGTCACACGAGTGAATATTTATTGTATTTGGAAGCCGACAGTTTTGTATAATTTTGGTGTAGCGTGTGGAAACTTTTATTTTGCAATTGTATGCCAACTCATTTGTAATTATTTGAGTGTGGTATGAAGGAAGGAATGCATTTCCTTGTTGAAGTAGAAGTTGTTGATGTAATTGTATGTTTGGATTAATTATGTGTGATGTTGTATGCATGAAGTGAAGAAAAGAGCTAAGTATGAAAGTGAATTTGTGAAGGAAGACATGCGAAGTACAGAGATTTGAAATTGAGATCTGATGTAATAGTGAGTACGGTTTGGCTTAGTCAGAGAAGAGGTAACATATTATTCTATTGAGTAATGCAAAGATTATTTGGATAGTGTGTTCAGTGATCTTACTCTGAAGCTATTTGGGTAGTGGGTCCTTTTGTCTTCCATAACTCCTAACAGGGTTAGAATCTTTTAATAGGGATTCAAAATCTCCTAACAGGGATTCATATGTACTAAATTTATTTCATAAGACTCCTAACAGAGTCCATCCTTTCATAAGGAATATTCATATTAGTGCATCTTTTGTGGGCATCATTCCCACCGGGGTTTACTCTTTGATCAAGAGGTTCCCTAGTCAACATATCTTGTGTTATTGTGTTATTGTGTATGAATATCTTTCTATGGTTGGTAATTATATTGCTTATATGGTTTAATGCTGTTGAAGATGATAAAAGTTATAATTATTTGATAAATTATCTTGGTGGACTTTACTTTCTAACAATTATTTTGTTATCATCATAGAACTTTAGTAATGGAAAATTGCAAGATGCCATACAACCCTCACTGACCTTGCAATCATGAGAATATGAATATGACATAAGTCTTAGATTTTTTAGAATTAGGTGTAAGCATTAAGGCACAAGAAGCCAAAATGATCTGAACACCTATTCCTTTTAATTTAGCAAATTAACATAAGCATCAAAACATAGTTGATAGAAAGACCTGAATGTTGCTTGCGAACAAACAAACTAGACACACAAGAGTTCCTCCTTTTTCCAATGAATGCTCACAGTGACCCTTACATTCACTTAGCAGGATGAGTGTTTGAAATTATACTTTTAGCAGAGAGGATTCACCCAAACAAACAAGGAGAAGAACCAACCTCACAAAAGTTTCCATATAAAAGGAGTTGAGGTACACATGGCCATCCAACACGAGATGAATGCTCTCATAGTGGACACCCCTCTTATAAAGATTCTTTGGATGATTGGAACTAAACCAAAAAATAAAAAGCAAGAAAAGATCATGCCCCCAGTCTTTGCTTCTCTTAGTCAAAAGATGTCTTAGAGTTGCTCGAGGAGGAATGACAAAGAAAAAGAATAAACACAAAAAAAAAAAAAAAAGCTCGACACACTTCAGAGAATCACAAATCCAATTTTAGTTTAAGTTTAAGTTTTTGTTCAAGTAGATTGAAATTAGATCAGAAGTATACGATGCAAGAGGTCTCAACAGAATGGCGACAATGGGAACCACTAGTGACTGACGCAAGAAATCATCTCGAAGAGAAAATTGAAGAGCTAATGAACTATTAGTAGACCGACGTAGCAAGAGATATTGGTGACCGATAAAAGAGAGGTCCTCAAGGAGAGAGATCTCAAAGGTACTAGCGAAACATCAACAGGAAGACATAGTGAAGATCACTGGTGACTAATGCAAGAAAGTGTCTTCAAAAGCAATGGGACAATGCCCCCTAGACTAGGAAGGTGCCCCAGAGTGTGACTAGTTTCAATCCATGTAGAGTCGAGCAAAATCTCGAAGATAGCTGAAAGTGAATGCATGAGCCCACAAAGTAGAAAACAAACTAAAGTGAGAAACAAGACAACAAATGAAAGTGAGAATGCAAACTAAAGCAGGAATGCAGGAAAGGAAACTAAAGCTAAAAAGAAGGAAAGCAAGAAGCAACTACACAGAGCCAAGCGGTGCTGAAATAGGTATAGCTTCAAGAAACAAGAGGCCTCTGTTTACCAAGTTTTCACCATCTTGGCAGAGATTCTATTTTTGCTACCATGATGCCTGTTTACCAGGTTTTCATCAATGGCACCCTTTTTTCTTCTTTTTCAATTTTTTGGTACTTTTCTCTTTTTTGATTTTTTTTGTATTTTTCACTTTTTTCATTTTTTTTGTATTTTCAATTTTCTCATTTTTTTTGTATTTTTCTATTTTTTTGGTATTATCGAGGTGCCTGTTTGCCAGGTTTTCACCAGGATAATAGATACATCAAAGTGCCTTTTTTCCAAGTTTTCACTAAGATGATCATTGTTTCAGGACATTTTGCAATTTTTAGGATTTTTTCAAAATAAAGTATGTACATGAGCTCATAGAGAATGTCTCGGCTGTAGAACCACTTTAGGTGCAGAGTGTTGATTGGCTCTTTGAGCTATTCTCCTTTAGTGGTGGAGAGTTGGTAAGCACCAGACCTAAATGCTACAATAATAATGTATGGACCAAGCCAGTTTGGTTCAAACTTTCCTTTCTGGATCTGCTACTGCTGATTCTTGGGGATTTCTCTTAGGACAAGATCACCCACTTGGAATTCCCTTTTTCTAACTTTCTTATTGTAGGCCCTAGACATTCTCTTTTGGTATGTTTGAAGATGATCAAACACCACCTTGCGATGTTCATCCAGTAACTCTAGCTCTTGCAACCGAGATATTCTATTTTCTTCATCGGTGATGAGTGATGAACTATATCTGATTTGGAATCTATAATTTGAGATTACTGAGGAGTTGATGGATAGATAATGCAAGATGATTAAATCAATATTATGTTGTCATTGATTTCAACTAGCTTGACAATACTTATCTTGTAAGTTACTATACTGACACATCTAAAGAAAGGTGGAAGAGATGAAGAACATAAATTTCTACATGAGGAAGATGTATATGTTAGATGAGGATAAGGAATACACTGAGTAAATTTTTGATGAGTCTATGACTTGATGATATCAACTTTATTATGTTGCATTCATCTATCATGAAGAATAGAGCTGAAAGACACAAAGCAGTGTTGTCGGTAAATAAAGCATTTCAGTATACACCGACAGAGTGTAGTGTATACCGAGCATGGTATTAACCGAGCTTGTGTTCACCGACACATTTCTTTGTTAACTGAGCAAAATAGAAAGGAATTAAATGATTAGTTTAGCTAATAAAGTGATGAGCTGTAAAGTGTATGAAATTGAGGTAATAGATAAGGTTTGTTATGAAGATCGACAACTAACATAATTCAAGGAAGATCTAATGGAACAAATTGAAATGTGTTACTGACACGTCAGCCAAAGAAGGTTAAAGCGGCAAAATCTATGAATGAGATTAAGTGGAAAAATCTAATGGAAGAAAAGAAAATGATTTACTTGTCTATATAAGAGACATTAGTTTCATTATTGAAACATCGTCAGAAGAAGAAGATACTGCAAAATTATCACATGAAGGAGTTTTCATGCATTCTGATCATACTGGTTAATAAGAACCGAGCTGCAGAACAGTTACCGAGCTACAAAGAGTAATTACCAATGGACTATAAGTTGATATGAGATTGAATCTGAAGTGATATATTGGTCAGAAAGATTTGAATGAGCTGAACATTGATCTGTAAACTGCAATTGAAGTTGTTTCAAGGTAGATCATCTACTCTTACATATTTAACCATTGTACACAGTCAAATCTCTTAACTGAGTGGACTATGAAAGTCTTTTGGTGTTCATTCATAGAGTGAACATTGTTATCTTGTCAACCCCAGAGTGACTGCTAGTTGGATGATAACTTTTGGTCTAAAATCCTCTAACAAGGTCAGACCTCACAGTGTGTTTGTAACCTTTAAGAGGGTTGGGTCTTCTCCGTCCTCACTTCAGAAGAGAACAATTTTTGGGTTGCCGGTCCCAGGTGGTTTTTCCCTTCATAGGGTTTCCATGTTAAATCTCTTATGTTATGTGTTGATTGTGATATTTTTTTGTTATCATACTTTTCATATTACATGTTAGATTTGATTGGTAAATAGTATAAAGTTTAGACTAGTAATCAATAAATGAATAGACAGTGAAAGTATTTTATGTTTACCGAGTAGCAGAAATTGAAGAATTTGTTTTGGATTATACATTTTGATTTGGGACTTTGGATAACTGATTCAGCCCCCTCTCAGTTATTCTAACAATTGGTATCAGAGTTGTGGTTGCTTAGAATAGAGTTTTAAGGACTCCAGCATAAAGGTCTCAAGATGTATAAGAGATAAGTGCCAAAGTTGAACAAAGACAACTTCACAGTATGGAAAAGCTAGATGAAGTTGCACATATCTAGAATTGGGAATTCTGCACTAGAATTGATGGAGAATGGCTACATTGAACCGGCACTAGGTCCCTTGACACTTGATCAATTGAAGGATAGGCATGAACACAACATTACTATGATGGAACTTGCTGCTACCTGTATCGATGCCAAATTTGAAGACATCAAGGATTGTAATACAACACAGAAGATGTGGGATAAATTGAATCTAATATACAGTTGAGATGTGAATGTTAAGAGAGCCAGAGCAGAAAGTCTAAGAGGTCATTTTGATGATATGAAGATGAAAGAAGGTGAGAACATTGTGCAGTACACAAATAGACTGAAAGAGGTTGTACATGCTATTAGAGCATTAGATGGAGTTATTGACAATGAAACAATAATAAGAAATATTCTCAAAACTTTGCTGCCAGTTTATGTGATTAGGATCTCTATAATTCATGAAACAAGAGCTACATCAAACCTTACTCTTGACACACTGATCGATAAGCTTACAAATTTTGAATTGAATAATTTTTACAACAGTGTTGTACCATTTTTTGAATCTGCTTTCATGACTTCTTTGAAGATTGGTAAGTCTAGTAGTAGGAATACTAAAAATAATGACACTGACAGTAATATCGATGATGAACTTGATGAGCTTGAAGCTCTTATGGCCAGAAGATTACCCAAAGGTAAAGGAAGGTATAGAGGTAAGTTGTTGTATCATCTTAAAATGGAAGCACTTCCATGATAAGAGAATTTATCCCTCCGAGTAAGTGGTTTGGGGTCATGTTAAGTGCCTTGATTAGGTCTTTGCATGTATTTGGCTTTCTCCCCACTTCCCACTTCTTCTGGGCACTTGATTTCTTCATTCTAGGTGAAATTAGGGTTAGGATCTTGAGGATTCTCCTTAATTTCCCTCTTCCATGAATCTATTTTCTAGGATGGATTTAGAAATGGGTCCTCTTGGATTTCATCATAGTAATCATAAAATTTTATGTCTATCCCTTACATTCTGTCCCTGTCTAATATCATTTCTAGGTTTCTGGGCATGCCCGAGACCTCCTGACCTGGTTCTGACTGAATCTGGGTCCAGGGTCAGATTAGAGGTCAAACCTGACTAGGTCAAGGTCAAGCTCAAACTTGACTAGGTCAAGATCAAGGTCAAACTTGACTAGGTTAGGTCCAACCTTGATTTTTCCCTCATTCAAATTTCCAGAATCTAGAATTTTTGGGATTCGAGCTTTCAAGATATTTATTTTCCCGCCTCTGGGTTAATCATTTCGGGTTTTAGGATGGTAAATCCTTTAATTTTATTTAATCTAGGTATATTTTCTAAAGGTTAGGACCTAATTGGGATTTAATTCTCCAAGGTGGCCCAAGGTGGCCCCTCTAGAGGATTGTGCCCTAGTTCACTATAAAAGGAGGCCTTCCTCTCTCATTTTCACATCAAGTTTTGGAAATCAAGCTCTCAAGTTCAAGAAAGTCTTCAAGCATTCAAGTGTTCAAGCATTCATCCATCAAGGAGATCCATTGTTAGCTATTGAAGGATTCAATCTCTTTGGAGCCCCCTTTGATGATCCATCCTCCCACATTCATTCAAGCCTTCTCATATGCAAAGATCAAGTCAAGATTGGTGTTGAAGATCAAATGCCATTGATTGGAGACATCCCACATCCATTGAAGCATTCCTACTTATGGATTTGAGGATTCAAATCCTCTACAAGGACTTCAACATAAGCGAGGTGATTTGTTTCAATTACTTTGTTTATGCACACTATATTTCAATTCAATTTCAAGGTTAATTCCTAAATTGGGGTTTGACCAAGGTAAAACCCCCATACAACAAAAACCTCCATTTTATTGCAGGTATAGGTGTGAAATTTTGGATTTGAGAGAAAATTTGGATACCCTTTTTGGTAAACTTCCGAGATCTGTGAACAGAATTCGAATCGGACTTCAAATAAAGAATGTAGTATTTGACCTTTTATGAGGGTCAAACCCGACCTAAGCTCATCTTGGAGAAAGATTTTTGGGTTTTCTCTATCTCAACATTTTCAGTCTAGAACAAGTTTCAGAATTGCTCAAAAGTACACACAGACACTGGAATTTAACATTTTCAAGATCTGCCCTAATTTGAGGTTAGTATTTGTATTTCAATTATTTCACATTTCAAGCATAAATTTCATTCATAGGGAAATATTGGATTTACTCTCTCTCTTCCATATTCTCCACAAATTGATTCAATTATGTATTAACCTCTTGGTTGATCAAATTGGATCTCTTCTTTGGGAATTTGGGTTTGAGGATAGATCTCATATCTTCCCCCTTTCTCCTTTACATCTGAATAGTGTTGAATCCATTTTAATCCTGTTCAGTTACCTTTAGCATGTTTTAATTGTAAAGAAGTTGACCACATTGCTGCTAGATGCCCGAATAAGAAAGATGATGATAGATCCAAAGACCGATCCAAAGGAAGCTATGGGAGAAGAGCTAATAGAGGCTACCAAAACAACAACAGAGACAACCGAGATAGCTATGACAAAGGAAAAAAGGTATGTTATATAGCCGAAGAATTTGAATCTGAATCTAATTCTGATGATGATGTAGAAGTAGTATTTGTTGCTATGAAAGATGATTTAGAGGAAGAGGAGAAACATGAAGAAACAACATTGATCTCTAAAGTAAGTAGAAATGATACATGGATCATAGATAGTGGCTGTACACATCATATGACTGGTGATATAGAGAAATTTGATTTACTTGATGAATATGATGGTGGATCTGTAAGGATGGGAAATGATGCACCTTGTATGGTGAGAGGTAAAGGTTCATTGATGATTAATGATAGAATAAGATGTGAAAATGCATACTGGGTAGATGGACTGAACTATAATTTGTTAAGTGTGGCACAGTTGAATAACTCAGGCCACCGACTAGCTTTTGAGAGCAGGAAGGTAAGAATCTATGATGATGGAGGAAGACTTGTCGGAACCGGTACACAATCTAGAGGTAATTTATTTTATCTTGATATTGATCAATATTCTTGTTTATTAATGAAGGATGAAGATGCATGGTTGTGGCATAAGAGGTTATGTCATGTGAACTTTGATAACATGATCAAGATTAGTAAGAAGAAAAGAGTTAGAGGGTTGCCTAACTTATCAAAACCAGATCATGCTATGTGCCATGAATGTTAGAAAGGTAAGATGACTAAGTCTAGTTTTAAGAGAAAAGACTACTCAACAAAGAAGATACTTGAGTTGGTTCATACCAACCTATGTGGTCCTATGAGAACTCAGAGATATTATGGTGACAGATACTTTATTTTTTTTGTTGATGACTATACTAGATTGATGACTGTTATGTTCCTGAAAAATAAATTTGAAGCTTTTAAGGTATTTAAATGGTATAAGGAAAAGGTAGAAAAAGAGACTGGAAAAGAAATTAAATTCTTAAGATATGATAGAGGAGGTGAATTCATGTCTGATGAATTTACTAATTTTAGTAATGAGAATGGTAATAAAAGATAGGTCTCTGCACCGAGGATGTACACACTCAAATGGTGCACTTCTCTAAGTCATTATATCTAAGGGAATCCATGAATGGGATACCTTAAAAAGTGACCTAGAGCTCTCTATGTATAGAGTTGCAAGATTATTTGATTGCTCTCAGCTAGAGCTATTAAGCTTATGACCTTGCTAGTCAACCACACAATGAGAGATTCAAATGAAGATAAGGGAAAGGATGCCAATATCCCCAAGAATCACTATGAAATGTGAATGCAAACTAGATTAAGATGAATATGCAAGCTAGAAATGAAAGGTGCAAGAAAAGCTATGGAAATGAAAGTACAAACTAAACTATGAAAGGAAAGATGCAAGTGTTACAAAACCTTCCTAATTAAGCTAGATGAAGTAATCTAAAGCATAAAGGAAATCTATACTATGAATGCCATGATAATGAAACTAGAATGCAAGAAATGAGAATAGAATAGTATGTAGATGCAAAGCCAAGAATGCTCCAAATCTTCAAAAGCTCCAAAGTGACCTAGAAAACCTACAACATAAAATTAGTATTCAAAAATGCATATGAAAATGAGGAAGAGAGCTCTTCTTTTATAGGAAATGAGAAAGAATGGACCATGGAGATTAAGAGGCAAAATATTTAATCAAGGGTGGAGCTTGAAAGAGGAGAAATCCATGTGCACAAATATCCTCCAATGATAAAATAAGAGTTGAATTTTGTGTCCATATGAGACAAAAAGTGCTTTTTCTCTTTTTATAAAATAAGAATAATGTTTTATTTGTGCAACTTAGGATAAGAGGAAAAGGTGGGGGCTTTTTATTTATTAAAAGGGGAGGAAATTCCTTTTAAATAAATAAAGTCTTTAGGATAAAATGGTTAGCCCAAGGCAAATAATCAAAAATGATAAAAGGACTTGATCAAGGAAATTGATATAATTGAAAAATGTTGATTATTGAAAATATTGATTCAGGGATTTGATAAATTGTTGAATGGGGGCCCAAAGTCTAGGCGACCATTTTAGGGTGCATACATTTGCCCCTCTTTGACTAATGTCTGATCATTCTAAGAACACATGCAGTCAAAGAATGGAATTAAAATGTGAGATCGATTTGGGATCACAAAACAATCCAGACATGTGTTCGACGGATGAGAACATATCAGGACAAGCATAAGCATAAGCTGACAAAGATAAGCTAAAAGACAAGACCAACACCTGTATAGCTAGGTGATAATCAAATGGTGCAAACTTAGGATAAAATAAGAATAATGCTTTATTTGTGCAACTTAGGATAAGAGGAAAAGTGGGGGCTTTTTATTTATTAAAAGGGAAGGAAATATTCCTTTTAATAAATAAAGACTTTAGGATAAAATGGTTAGCCCAAGGAATAATCGAATAAATGATAAGATAGGATTTGATCAAGGAAATTGATATAATTGAAAAATGTTGATTTTTGAAAATATTGATTCAGGGAATTGATAAATTGCTGAATGGGGGCCCAAAGTCTAGGTGACAATTTTAGGGTGCATGCATTTGCCCCTCTTTGACTAATGTGTGATCATTCTGGGAACACATGTGGTCAAAGAAGAATTGAAATGTGAGATCATTTTGGGATCACAAAACAATCTAGATGTGTGATCATTCTGGGAACACGCCAGGACAAAATAAACTAGCTGAAAGACAAGACCAACACTGTTGTTGTTAAGTGATAGTAAAGTCTCAAAATAAGAGATAAGAATCAAAAGACAAGATCAACACTATTGCTGTTAAGTGATAATCAAGTCTCAAAATAAGAATCTCAGGCTGAACTGAATGATAAAGCTGAATCAAAGATTAAAGCTGATAGGTACTACCCCCTCAAAATTGAAATCAAAATTAGGTAGAGGAGAACAAAAAATTGATAAACTTGATCAAAAGCACTAGAAATCATGATCGAAGATGAAGAGTGATAGGATAACCATCAACCAATGAAGAGATGCCCCGATTTGACTGGGAAAGATAGAGGATAAAGATGAAGTCAAACCTTAGAGAGATGAAATGAATGAAAATGAATGAAAGACTAGAAGGTTGAAAGAGATGGGGGTGAAGAAATGAAGATGCCCCAAGAAAGATCGAAGGATCAGGCCTCAAATGGTCAGCCAACTAAGCAGAAGAGGGAGAAATTTGAAATGCAATTTTGACTATCAAGATTAACTCAAATTTTGATTTTGAGTCTAAAAATGGATCCAAGACATCGAAATTAGCTAGGGGTGCAATTTTCATGAAATTTTGAGGTGTTTTGAAAATTTGGTCAAAAAGTCAAAATGCTATAAAAGGGGGTAAAAAGGTCATTTTCAAAATCATTTGTCTTTTATTTATTTAGGAATTTTGAGAGCTTAGAGAGAGAAAATGGCCCAGCAAGCAGTAGTTCCAGTTCATAGGCATCGATTTGAGCACTCCTGGTTGCACAATCAGCCTCCACAGTATGGTGCTCTAGTATGTTTTCAGAAAAACTTGCCTGTTTTTGAGTCATTATGAGCATTTAATTCATTTAAAACATGTTTGAAAGATTTTTAAATTTTCAAATTTTAGACTTAGGTGAAAAGTCTCATGATACTTTACAAGTATTGCCCCCTTTGAGAGTATTTATCGCGCGATACTTCGTAGGTCCATATAGTATCGCGTGGGTATGTAAGCCAGTATCACACAATAACTGGTGAACTATCGCGTGATCCTATGTGAAGTATCACCTAAGAAAATATTATCACACTATTATTAAAGAAAGTATCGCGTGATACTTTAGCAAAAAAAATAGTATCGCCCAGTGTAAAATTTTGACATGTTTTAGTGTTTTTGAGCAAAATGACATGGGTCTAGACAATGTTTACTTTTTGAGATGTTTTGTACTGATTTTTAGACACCCATCATGATATGTGCTAACATCTGGCTGGGGTTAATGGTTTGCAAGAGGTCTTTTTGGCACTACTCATTAGAGTGCTGAAGGTGACGGGGTTCTGATTTGTCCGAGAACTAGATGATCCGGGCAAGGCAGATCTGAGGGCTATGGGCTTCGGGTACTTGCTACAATTACCCCACATTCGAGCAGACCATGGGTTGTTGACTGCGCTTGTTGAGAGATGGCATAGCAAGAACAACACCTTACATCTTCCTACTAGAGAGGCATCGATCACCCTGGAGGACATGTATCAGATACTCTGAGTACCGAGCCATGGCGATCTTGTAAGTATAATCACGTTTATAGATAGTCATAGATGTGAAGTTTCCATATAATAGAAACTGACATGATTGTTTGATGACACAGGTATACTATGATCAGGATGCTACCGAGGGACGGCGGGCCATCTAGGGCATGTTCTAGGATGTCACCATTATAGATAGACATGTTAGCTAGGATCAATTGATGGATGATTTTGGCAGGTACTTCCCAGTACCTTGCATTGTTGCTTCCATTATAGCACAAGCCCTTATTATTGATAGGAGTCAAAAGATTTTTCCACTGGGATGGGGTAGATTGTTAGTGGATCTAGTAGCAAACCCATGTCAAATGGCATGGGCCCTAGCCATACTAGTAGACATGTACCATGAGTTACATGAGATCATCTACCATGACAACAGGACATGGGCATGCAGTGTTATCTTAGCACAGGTTTGGGCATGGGAGCACATCGCTGTGGTGCGCCCCCGAGTACAACTGAGGGAGAGGAGACATCCCTTCATTTATAGGTATGCAAGATTCTTATCACAACCTCATATTGGGGATGTGATGTACTATAGGAGGATACTGGATGAGCTAACTTCATTCTAGTGGAGGCCATACAGGGTTATGGAGGTATGGGGAGATGCAGAGGATGAGCTTAGTTATATGCTATGTAGCCAGCCACTAGTAGGTTGACATACAGAGATCATTGAGAGATTTTTCATCACTCGGGTATGGTGGCAGTTCAGGTGGTAGCAGGGAGTATCTACAGAGACTACCACATACACTTGGGCTAGGGATGAGGAGGGTCAAGGTTGGCTGCCGATGCTGGATTACCAGCAGGCAGTATAGGATACAACTACGATTTGGAGAGAGCCCTGGGAGTATCTCCCAGACATGGCAGATGTAGGGGCTGATGCAGCCTATAGAGTAGAGTGGTAGAGGGTTCCATTCCCTTGATTCACAGTTCCAGATGCACATCCAGTAGCTTAGGGGGATGATGATGATGACGGTGGGGATGGAGGAGATGGTGGAGGGAGAGGGAGAGTGAGAGAGATAGGGGAGGGATCTCAATCAGGTGGCTGGAAATAGTCATGGGGATGGAGCTCTGCTGATGAGAGTGAGGATGTGGTGAGATCAGTTCGTCGAGAGGTAGAGGGTAGGCAGGATCAACCTACAGGAGGAGAGGACCTGAGAGCCAAGATACAAGCTCTAGAGATAGAGATGCAGTAGCTTAGGATCATGATAGCTATTAGAGAGCAGTAGTTGACTGATCTGAGAGGGGAGAGAGATCAACAACTATATGATCTCAGGGGAAAGATAGCATGCTAGGAGAGGTTAGCACAGGTGGATGCACTAGAGATTTGATGGGAAGCAGCGAGAGCTATGTACTATCATGGGCTCTATCTTCAAGCTATTCTAGAGGGTTAGAGAGCACTGGCATACTCTCAGAGGGCAGGGATGTTAGATATGGTACCAGATAGGGTAGCGACACCACCTCCTCCTCCACTAGGTCCACATGATGGTGCTAGTGAGTTCTAGGTTTAGGGCTTAGGTTTTAGATGTTTTGGACATATCATGAGACTTTGATCTAGATTTTGGGATCTCATATTTTATATATTGTACTATGACATTCATATATGAGATTACTAGATTTGCGATGTATCTATTTTATTGTCTCACTTGTGATGGATGTATCAATTTTTATATTGTCTTGTCATATTTCTCAAAATGTATGTTTATATGCTTATGTATGATCTCTCTCATAGATGTATGTTTAATTATCATGTGTATGATATAGAATCATGTTTCTGAAAATTATCTCTTTTTGATATAGATATGATGATAAGATTAACCCCTTCTGATGATAGGAATAGGATGTGATGTTAAAGACAAGGAGCGAAAGACATGATCGAGAATAGGAAAGGTGAGCGCAGTTGACCAACTAGTCCACGGAAGATAAATGGAGAGCTCTCTCCACATGAAAAATGCAAAAAATAATCTAACATGAACCTAGGAATGCAAGCTACTATGAAAAGTGGTTGACTTGCAAGGTCACAACGCCAATAGACATCTAATAATGATCATCGAGCTTTATTGGTAGTGTTGTAAGATCATACAATACACACTAGTATGACTATGGGTATATGAATATGATCTATATCAGATAGAATGTGGAAATCCCACCTAGGCACCAAAGACATGTAGGTCAAGATGACTAGTGTAGTGAGATTACCTAAATTTGATATGGCAAGATTATACTCACATCAAGACACAAGGAAAGTCAAGATGACTAGAAGTATGCACTTGTGAAAATAGTCAAGGATAATACCTTGTAGATCCCAATGTCAAGTGGAACAAGCATAAATGCTAATGACAGTTAGGACCAACAAAATATACCCACAAGCAGAAAAAGCAATAAAACATGTCCTCATGCCCCCAGTCTTCTAGCTCAGCATCATCGAAAACTATTAGGGAGAGAACATTCATCAAAGAAATCATCATAGATAGCACACAAAGAAATAAAGTCAAACAAGTCTCAGCGAGTTGAGTGTTTAAGTGTGTGTGTGTAGGTCATAGAGTCAAACTTTGAGTATCACATCTGTGAATGAGAAATACCATATCATGCTAGAATGTGGGGTAGGATATCTGATAAGTGTTGAGAAACACTTGATGCTAGGGTAGTGTTGACAAACACTATTTTGGGTGGTGTTAAAAACACCATTTGCATGATGTCCTAAATACCAACGCATCTTAGAGACCAAAGCTAACGCAGTTATGCCCCCTAGACAAAGACAAGGACCAATTCCAAACCAAGGCAACAAGGTCAAGGCATGATGGAGCAAGGTTAAGTGTCAAGGATGCATGCTAAAAGACAAGGGTGCAAAGGCCTCAAGTAATGCTTGTTTCCAGGTTTTCACCACTTGGAGATTTTTTGATTTTTTTCAATTTTTTTGTATTTTTGCTACCAAGGCGCCTGTTTTTAGGTTTTCACCAAGGCACTTTTTCTATTTTTTTGAATTTTTGATTTTTTTGTATTTTTTTAGGACTTTATATGCTTTTAAGGATTTTTTCAGCATCATATATGAATTTTTTTGGAATTTTTTTAGGATCAATAAGATATGTACAAAGAATGCCCCCAGATAGAATAGGCATCATGGATAGAACTTCTTGAGGTGCAAAACATTGATAGGGTCAGGGAGCTATTCCCCCTCTGGATCAAATAGTAAATAAGCACCTGTACCAAAAGTGCCAATGATAATGTATGGTCCAAGCCAATTAGGTTCGAACTTCCCCTTTTGTTCTCTATTTTGTTGGTTCTTAGGGTTTTCTCACAAAACAAGATCCCCCACTTGAAATTCTCTAGGGCGAACCTTCTTGTTGAATGCTTTGGACATACACTTTTGGTAGACTCTCATGTGATCAAAAGATGCTTTACGCTTTTGTCTAGAAGTTCTAGTTCCTGCAACCTCATGGCGCGGTAGTCTTCATCTATCACTAAACCTTTGAGAGAGACTCTAATTGAAGGGATCTCTACCTCTAAAGGTAACACTGCTTTAGCACCATAAGTGAGGGAAAAAGGTGTAGCCCCTATTGGAGTATGAATACTCATTCTATAGGCCCACAAGGCTGAATTTATCTGTAGGTGCCAATCTCTACCATTCTTGTGAACTGTTCTATGGAGGATTTTGAGAATAGTCTTATTTGAAGCCTCTGCTTGTCCATTTCCTTGCGGGAAGTAAATGGAAGACCAATGCTCTTTTATCTTGAATTTCTTGCAGAGATGTTTAAGGTCCTTATTTTTAAATTGACCCCCATTGTCAGTGATTATTTTAGAAGGCACTCCATACCAACAGATGATATGATTTAAAATAAACAAAGAAAATGTCTTGCCAAAGGCAACAGAAAGTGGGACAGCTTCCACCCATTTGGTAAAGTAATCAGCAGCAGTAATAATGAATTTGTGTCCACCTAATGAGTTGGGATGAATCTGTCCAACAAGGTCAAAGGCCCAGCGCTGAAATGGCCAATGAGAAATAGAAGGAATAAGCTCCCTACCTAGAGCATGTATCAGGTTTCCATGTTTCTGACACTTTTCACAAGATTTAGCAAAAGCTATTGCATCTGTATGCATGGTAGGCCAATAGTACCCTACCCTAAGCAACCTTTAGGCCATGGCAAGACCATTATAATGTCCTCCAAAAATGCCCTCGTGAATGTCAGCTAACGCTTGGTTGGACTCATCCTTTTCTAAACACCTAAGAAGTGTCCCATCTAAACCCCTCCTACATAGATCACTAGAGATAAGGGTGTGGTGAGAGGCATTTTGGATTAGGTTTCTTCATTCAAAATGATTGAAGGTTTCAGGAATAGTACCATCATGGAGATATGAATAAATGGCACCATAGCGGGATGACTCATGGCTAACCAAGGTACAAATGACATGGCTTTCTAAGGAGTCAAAAATAGGGTAACGTAGCTCTTCCACTAGGAACTCAAATCTGGACTCATGTTGTTTTAGTTGAAGAAGTGAAGCTAATGTAGTCATAGCATCAGCTGCTTTATTTTCTGCTCTAGGGATTTGTTGAAATGTAACAAAGGCAAAATATCAGTGCAAAGAATCAACCATTTTCTTATAGGGTACCAGTTTTTCATCTTTGGTTAGGTATTCTTCGTTAACTTGGTTGACTATCAATTGTGAATCCCCATAAATATGAAGCTCTATAATTCCCCACTCTATAGCCATTTTTAGTCCATTTGTTAAGGCCTCATACTCAGCAATGTTATTTGTGTATGGGAATAATAGTTTGTAGGACTTAGGGATTGTGTACCCATGAGGAGAAACAAATAACACTCCTGCACCTAAACCATTTTGCATGAAAGAGCCATCAAAGAACATCTTCCATGTTCTTGCAGTCATGTACATTATATGCTCATTTGGAAATTCAACTTGAATTGGTACTTTGTCTTGAATTGGAAAATCAGCCAATTGATCTACAATGGCTTGTCCTTTTATAGCCTTACGCTCAACATACTCTATGTCAAATTATAAAAGAATCATCATCCATGTAGCAAGTCTACCTGTGAGAGCAGCCTTACTGAGCAAGTATTTTAGAGGATCAATTTTTGTAGTGAGGTGTATTGTATGCGCAAGCATGCAATGTCACAACTTTTGGGAAGCAAACACCACCGCTAGGCAAGATTTTTCAATACTAGTGTAGCTAACCTCATATGACACAAGAGTACGGCTGATATAATATATGGCTCTTTCTTTTCTAGTATCATCAAGTTGAGCCAATAATGCCCCCAGGGAAGATTTTGTTGCTGAGACATATAATATAAGTGGTTTTCTTGGGATAGGAGGCATTAATATTGGAGGATTAGCCAAGTATTGTTTGATTTGATCCATGCTTTGTTGACATTTCTCATTCCAAACACATTTAACCCCTTTATGCAAAGTCTTATTAAAGGGTTGAGCTCTATCAGCTAGTTGTGAAATAAACTTCCTTATAGACTGAAGGCGTCCTTGAAGACTCCTCATTTGACTGATGTTTGTGGGAAGCGACATAGCCATTATTGCTTGAACTTTTTCTGAGTCCACCTCTATTCCTTTAGTTGAAATGATAAATCCTAGGAGTTTTGTAGAGGTGACTCCAAATGCACACTTTTTGGGATTTAATCTGAGTTGAAACTATTCCATACAGTCTAGAATTACTTCCAAATTGGCAAGGTGTTTATCCCTTTTCTTTGATTTTGCCAAGGTGTCATCCACATAGTCTTCCATGTTCTTATGCATCATGTCATGGAATATAGTTGTCATAGCTCTTTGGTAAGTAGCTCCTAAATTTTTCAATCCAAATGGCATGACGTTCCAACAATAGGTTCCCCATGCACAAGTGAATGCTATCTTTTCCTGATCTTCAGGAGCTATCTTAATTTGATTATAACTAGAAAATCCATTAATTAAAGAATTGATCTCATAGCCCGCGGTCATGTCCACTATCATGTCTATGTTTGGGAGTGGAAAATCATCCTTTGGGCATGCCTTATTAAGATCTCTAAAGTCTATGCAAACATGAATGGACTTGTCATGTTTTGAAATTGGTACAATATTGGATATCCATTTGGCACAATCAATGGCTCTTATAAATCCTGCATTGAGGAGCTTCTCTGATTCAACTTTAACAAGGAGAGCTATGTGAGGATGCATTTTCCTCAATTTCTATTTTACTAGTTTGATTCCTAGAGCTATGGACAAATGATGCATAATGAGACTAGTATCCAATCCTGGCATGTCTGAGTAAGTCCAAGAATAATTAATTTTCTTTCTTTGTAGGAACTTGGTATATGCCTCTTTTTCTTGTGTTGATAGAGACTGAGCTAAATGCACAATTTATGGAGCCTCTGGTGTATTCAGATTAACTGGCTGTGTAGGCTCAACAAGTACTAAAGACCTGTCCTAAAAATAATTGGGAAGATGATCAAGTACCCCATCCTTAGGTGTCTCAAGGAGGTTTTCACCTTCGGATACATCTTTTATTTTTACTTTTTTAGGTTCTGACACTGCCACATAGTGGTTTTCGCCATCAGAACTCTTATTCTTTTTTTCTTTTCTTTTCATTTTGCAACTAAGGTACTTGATATCTGGTTCTATCATACTTATAGTTGGTTCACTGGTGGAAGAGACTACAGGTTCAAGCGCATTCAGGTAGCATGCTATCTCATAGTCATTTTGAAAAGTTAGGAGCTGAGGCTCTTGATAGCACTGAGACCAATCAATTAAGTGAGGATTGGAAAGAGGTAGGTCAATGAATGGTTCAATATTGTGTATGTGGATGGCATCATCTCTGGTGATTGCAGAGTTAGGATCCATCAAGTATCCCTCTAAGGTACCCAAATCGGGACTTATCCTACTAAGCAAAGCATCATCCACTAAAGCGACTCATGGATTCCAATCCTCTAGTCCTACACTAGACTCATTAGCTACCTTACATTGGGAATTATATGTATGGACAATAGTAATGTCCATATCAACTATAGAAAAATTAGAAAGAGTCTCCCACTCATACTCATGTGAGTCTGTATCTGAATCCCGGCTAGGATGTTTACACCAACCATGTTTTTTAGGCCTTGAGGTAGAAGCTTTGATGTCATCGAGGGTAACACCCTCTTGAATGCCATTTGTGTATTGAATAAGATCCTCAACATGATCTTCAATAATGGATTGTTCTTGTTCTAGTTCTGAAACTGTTGGATTGTTAACTGTAGTATCTAAATCTCCCCAAAGAAGATTGGTGGAAGGGACCCAATCTTCACACCTATCTTGTTGATTTTGCAAATTGGGTATGTATTCATCATCACTATCCATCGCAGCTAGGATAGGGGTAACTTTCTTGTTCTAACTTTCAAAACCTAGGCCAACTATTGTCTTAGATCTGCGTCCAAAAAGAGCATGATTGAGTGGTTCAGCCTTAGCATCTAGTCTATGACTGAGAGGACCACGACCTGGGTAACCCATATTTTTGACCAAAGTATATCCTCTCCCATAAGTCTTAGGAGATGGAGAAATTTTTTCATTGTGCTTGTATTTTTCCTCTTTGTAAATCCAGTCTCTAAAAACTACTTCCTCTTTTTCATCCTGAATGGGTATTGAAGACTGTACAAATGTATCAAACAAACTCATTGCTGAGGATGAGGGACGCATCTCCTGCAAAGGTTTACCATAGGACCTAGGTGAGACTGGTAGTTTTGTAAAGGAGTCAATTTGATAACCCCTCATACCAAGGTCTATGGATTTAAACTTATTTTGACATTGCACCAAAGTTGCATCAAAATTTTCTGCTTCCCGATTAAGAGGAACATGGGTCCCTGCTGAAATTGCATTAACAGATAATGTGCTATCCCCGGGTATACAAACTTCTACTCCATTATAGGGGAACTTGACACATTGGTGGTAGGTGGACGACACCGCTTGCATGTCATGGATCCACGGTCTACCAAGTAGAATATTATAGGCTAAAGGACCAGCATCAACAATTTGGAACAAGATGTCCTTTTCAACGGGGCCAATCCTAACAGGAAGGACAGCCAAGCCTTTGGAGCTTCTCTCTGCCTCATCATAGGCTTTGATGGTGATTTTATTATGAGTATCAATAACTTTCTCTAAGTAACCCAGTATTTTCAACAAACTCAAGGAACAAATATTGAGCCCAACGCCCCCATCAATCAACACACACCTGACATGGGTCTTGTGAATCATGACTTCAATGTGAAGGGCAAGATTATGTGGATGGATCAAGGCTTTGTCTTCTTCTTCTGAGAATGTGAGGTAATGTGGGATAGCAAGGTGATTTACCATGTTTTGGAATTGATCAATGTCTATGTTGTTAGGGACATTGGTTGTACGCAAAGCATCTTCAAGGACACACTTATGTCTTGGAGACAACTCTAGGAGCTCAAAAATTAAGATTTGAGCTGATGTTCTTTGTAACTGATCAACAAGATTATAGCTCATTTCTAGATTAACTGCTGACTTGGTGATGACATTCTTGGATTTCACTTGCTTTGGTTTGCTAGACTGGTTAGAATTAGGACCTCTAATGACCATAGGACCTTGACCTTGGATTTTGGTGACAACATTAAGAGCTTGGAATGACCTTTGAGAGTGAGGACCTCTAAGCACCATGATGGGTTCTTTATCAAATATAGGAGAGTCCACATCATGACTATAAGAATCTTTGTTTCACATCATGTTGACATTTTCATCCATAGCTTCAAGCATATTGATAACATTCTCTGCAGACATATAGGTGTAGTTGATTGCAGCTTTGCCATCTTTAGGTTTAGAGGTCTCCCCCTTATCATATTTAGGCAAAGGTTCCTTAAACGCTTTATGATCTGCATTGGTTTTCAATCCATCAACCTCAAGTTTTCCATTTTCAATAAGATCTTGAATGAGATGTTTAAGTTTCCAGCAGTGTTCTATGTCATGTCCAATGCCATTATGAAATATGTAGTAAGCTTTTTCATTCCACCAATATGGCTTAATGTCAGGTATGTGAAATTTTGCTAGATCTTGTGGTTGTGCAAGATTGTTATCAATAAGTGTTTTGAAAACATCCTCATAAGAGTCCCCAAGCTTAGAGAACTACCATTTTTCCTTTTTGGGTTTGTCTTGATATCTTTGTTTATGCTCTTGTTGGTTAGAGTATGTGTTAAGCTTCATAGCTTGAACCGCACTGGACAAATGAAGGACACCTTGATCCTTTGGTTGGGAAGAGTCAATGACTCCATCATTGACTACTTGCTTATTTTTATTCCAGTGTGAGTTCTTGCCTTTGTCCTTATGATTGTTGTTATTATTTTGACTATTGTTGTTATTATGTTGTTTAGTCAAAATACCTTGCTCTTTTAAGACATCATCTATTCTACATGTAGTTTCGACCATGGTGTTGAATGAATCAAAGATCATCTTCTGAACCTCATATCGCATCTTAGGTATTAAATTGCTCACAATGATATCAATTCTCTCATGTTCAAGAATTGTCCTAGAATACCGGGAGCATAATCCTCTCCACCTTTGTAAAAATGTAACGAAAGATTCCCCTTGATTCTATTTCAAATTACACAAATCAAGCATGGTGACTGATCTTGATAAATTGTAAGAAAAATGTTGCACAAATCTATGGACCAGTTCTTTAAAAGTTTTGATGGGAGGGGTTACGTTGGTAACCACTCCATAGCTTGACCTTTTAGACTCCTTGGAAATAATCTCATCAGATAGGAATCTTCATGGTGAAATTCAAAACTCACGGTATAAAACTGACGCACATGATCATGTGGGTCACCATTATCGTCATATTTGTCATATTGGGGAAATTCAATTTTCCTAGGAAAATCCGTCATGCTGACACTCCTATCAAAAGGATTAGGACAAATAGAATCAAGGTTGAAGGAACTCTTGGGAGCCATCATTTTCTCCATCATTTTCTTAATTTTCTTAATTTCTTCTTCTTGTGAGGGGCTCTGTTTCTTGATTCTCCTATCCACATCAAAATTATAAGGAACCCTCACACCTTTATTAATCAAGTTCTCTAGGAACTTATCCTTATTTTGATCAAGGTACTTTTCCATGTATTGTTGGAATAGTGGTTCTTGTTGCATTCTCATAAAATCTTGATCGTCAAAACTTGTACTACTTCCTCCATGTTGAGAGCCATGATGAGCTCATTGAGAGGGTTGTCTTGAGTTCCTAGGAGGTGTTCTTCTCTTATGTTGTGAAATTCTTCTCCCTCTAGGACTAGGAGATCTTGAAGGAGTCCTTAACCGCCTTCTACTTCTTGGGATTCTTGAGGGAGTAGAGGGTGGAGAGTTGTTTCCACTATTGCTACCCCTTTTGTTAAATTGGTCATTGAGTTGTTGGGCTAGGATCCTATCTTGTTCTTCTTGTGCAGCCCTTCTCTCTATGTCCAACAAGGCTCATTGTTCCTCCTCTAGGAGCCTAAATCTTTCTTCTTTTGTAGCTTGTTCATTTAAGAAGGCTTGTTTTTCTCGCTCAATACTTTTTAGCCTCTCACTTGTATATATTGAGGTTGTTTTTAGTGGAGAGCTTGGCCTTGAATGATTGAACAAGTTAGCTGCATTCACATGAGCATCACAAGACTGGTTGTTTTGGTCTTCATGTTGTGACCATGCATCTTGATGAGCTTATGCATAGTGTCTTTTAGCTCGTTGATGAGCATCTAGATATCTTGAGTTAATAGGGGGTGATTTAAGTTGATTGTCATCATTAAATGACATGTTACCCCTATGTCTCTGAAAAATGTCATCAAGAGTTTGATCTATTGCTTCTCTTTGTCTCCTAGTCAAAGTGTAGCTCATTTCCATATTTGATTGAGAGGACGGTAGAGAAGTACTCAACTGACTAAGGCTGCTCTTAGGCTCAAACCAAACTTTTGAAGCACTCCTAGGAGATTGATCAAAGATGGGTTCCTTCCCTTTTTGCCTTTGATGAGTTTGGACTAAAGGTAATTGTTCAAAAACTACTTGAGGTTGTTTTCCTTGACCCACCTAGTATCTTGTTGTAACCGGCATGAAAGAAAAGACCCTTAGTGAGAAGATAACCTTATGAATCACTAATTGTCAAACTTAGGATAGTGAAAATATTCAATTGTCCAAAAAGAGATATGGTGAGATAGAAAGCTGACAAAAGGTATAAATCAACACTGCCACATTGGTGCGTAACAAAAAGATTCCAGTATCCTAGCACATATGGATTAGGAGGATGATTTAACCAAAATATATTGAAATTGAATTTATATGAAAGTGGATTTGGACAAAAGAGTACTCAAACTCTCCAAGTACTTAATAATGACAAGCAAAATCTTTGGTGAAGTCAAAGGTTACTAACTCAAGATGTCTTAAAGCCAAAAACTTGAGGTACAAACAAGCTTGCAGTTGTAGGGTATGAAACTTACTAAGATTTGGTCAACTGAGAGAATACTAAAAATTGCATAAATTAGGTAGACAACAAAAAGATTCTGGGTGATAGTTTCCAGGCTAACAGGGTGACAGTTTCAGACCAGGTGATACTTTGTGTTAAGCAGGGCGATACTTTCCTGGCAAGCGGGGTGATACTCTTCCAGTGGTGAACTATCACGCGATATTTTCTAGGACAAAGAGCGATACTGTTCCAGTGTCATACAATTCTTGACCAGTGAATGTCAAAATCTCAGTTTTTAAGGCAATTTGATCCAAATTTCAGTTTGAGGGTTGGTTTTTTTCGATCTCAATCACAGTGACAGCAGTAAATTGACAAGTTTGCAAACAGTAGGTGATCAAACATGTCTTCAAACACTTGAAACAAGGGCAAAAGAAACCTTGCCAAGATAAGCAATTGTGATATCAAAATTGAAAAAGCCTATGAACACTACCATGATGTTGAATATGCAAGAACATTTACACGGGTATATCACAATGAGAACACTTCAAGCACTTTCTAGACTAAAAAGACAATGGCTCAATACTTAACAACTTGGCCCACACTTGATGCTCCATTGCCTCACACAAAGTGGTTGCCCACAATAAATATTGGCTTTGTCATGGAAGTGCCAATGACACAACCAAAGGAACACAGATGGTGAATAATCTTGGGGTGATTTGGGTTATTCCACTTGGATCAATCCTTGCACCAAGAAGCTAAGCGGAAAAATAGTGTGGCCTCTATCTATGGTTCTTAATAAGGGCTTGCGTTTGTAATACCCCTCTTGCTCCCCAAAGGTAATCCTTACCTTGTGACAAGTAACGGACCTCGCGGCCACAAGAGTACCTTAAGCATTCTTGCTCAACATTTTCCTCATGGTCACAATCCCACAAGTACTCACATCAAGTGAAGACAAGACTATGTCTACCAAGGTTTTGTGTCCTTGATAGCCTTGAGTTTATAGTGGGTTGGAATAGCCGGAAAAAAGGCTTGTCCCCACTTGGGTCATTCCTCTTGATTGCTCAAGAGCAGGCTCACTAAAGGATTCTAAAGATCTAAACAAAGAATGGATCAACTTATGAGATTCAAAGTTTTTTTTTCACCACAAGGGTGAAGAGAATACTTCCCTATCTAAAAGTTTTCTCCCAAACACACCAAGCAAATGTTCAATTACTCTCTTGCTTTCAAAATCCAAAGATGGGTCAAGATTTTCTGGTTCACCACAAGGGTGAAAAGCATACTTCTCCTACCACCCAAGAATTCCTACAACAAGATATTATGTTCCTATGAAATGAAACAACTAGTAATTGCCACACTTGAAAATGAAATAAACAACAAGCACTTGATTGGATTTTTATGCTTTGGGCAGCCCTACTAAAACTGTTAGTAGCCCTTGTGCATTTGAAGCTTTGACATGCGTTCATTTAAAAAAATAATCAAGCAATGAAAGCACCTACAAGCACAACTTGTTAGCCCCACAAGGTTAGCAAAACCAAAATCCAAATGAAATCTGCAAATTAGATCTATTTAACTACAAGAAATTAAACGAGCAAGCTAACTAGATCAAAACTCAGCAAGAAAGAACCAAGAAACAACTCACTGCCAGGTACAGGTGATAGTATAGTCGCCAAAAATATCATGCGATACTTTATAGTATACTGAGGTGATAATATATTTCTGGGTGATACTTTACTATACTGGCGGGTGATAGAATGTCTCAAACAGCGCAACAGAATGTCTCAAATAGAGTGATACTTTAACTAGTAAAGTATCATGCCACCATACGCGAACTATCGCACAATACTGGAAAACTATCGCGTGATAATCTGAGACTGAAAAACCCGAGAGCTGAAAATGAAGCTAAAACTTGACAAAAATTTGATGAAAATGCAGAAAATTAAGGACAAAACAATAATGCTCTGCCCCATGGTGGGCACCAAAAAATGTACACACTCAAATGGTGCACTTCTCTAAGTCATTATATCCAAGGGAATCCATGAATGGGATACCTTAGAAAGTGACCTAGAGCTCTCTATGTATGGAGTTGCAAGAACACTGATGCCAATATCCCCAAGAATCACTATGAAATGCGAATGCAAACTAAATTAAGATGAATATGCAAGCTAGAAATGAAAGGTGCAAGCTAAGCTATGGAAATGAAAGTACAAACTAAACTATGAAAGGAAAGATGCAAGTGTTACAAAGCCTTCCTAATTAAGCTAGATGAAGTAATCTAAAGCATAAAGGAAATCTATACTATGAATGCCATGATAATGAAACTACAATGCAAGAAATGAGAATAGAATAGTATGTAGATGCAAAGCCAAGAATGCTCCAAATCTTCAAAAGCTCTAAAGTGACCTAGAAAACCTACAGCATAACATTAGTATTAAAAAATGCATATGAAAATGAGGAAGAGAGCTCTTCTTTTATAGGAAATGAGAAAGAATGGACCATGGAGATTAAGAGGCAAAAGATTTAATCAAGGGTGGAGCTTGAAAGAGGAGCAATCCATGTGCACAAATATCCTCCAATGAGAAAATAAGAGTTGACTTTTGTGTCCATATGAGACAAAAAGTGCTTTTTCTCTTTTTATAAAATAAGAATAATGCTTTATTTGTGCAACTTAGGATAAGAGGAAAAGGTGGGGGCTTTTTATTTATTAAAAGGGGAGGAAATTCCTTTTAAATAAATAAAGTCTTTAAGATAAAATGGTTAGCCCAAGGCAAATAATCAAAAATGATAAAAGGATTTGATCAAGGAAATTGATATAATTAAAAAATGTTGATTTTTGAAAATATTGATTCAGGGATTTGATAAATTGTTGAATGGGGGCCCAAAGTCTAGGCGACCATTTTAGGGTCCATACAAAGGACACCTCAATAGAATGGGATTGCTAAAAGAAGGAACAGGTCAATCATTGATTGTGCTAGAACACTGATGATACAAAAAAATGTTGCTTAGACATATTGGAGGGAAGCTATGAGCACAACTATATATGTGCTTAATAAAGTACAACTGAAGAAAGACTCCAACCAGACACCTTATGAGCTATGGTTTGGACACAAACCTACTGTAAGTTATTTCAAGATTTTTGGAAGCAAATGTTTTATTCTTAAAGATGGGAGAAATGGGAAATTTAATTCTAAAGGTGATGAAGGAATATTCTTAAGATATTCTACTAAGAGTAAAGCATACAAATGTTTGAATAAGGTTACAAATAAGATGATTGAGAGTACTAATGTTCGTGTTGATGAGTTTGATGACAAGAACATAGAAGAAAGTAGAAGAGAACTAGAAGACTATGGTAGATTTACTTACATTGAACTTCCTGATTATCTACCAAAGTCACAGCCTGTGATAATCGGTCAACAGGAAAATAACCCCGAGGAACAGGAAATGGATACCGACAAACAAGATGGTGCTACCGAGCAAGCACATGAACTTGAACAGGATGAACAAGAAAGAAGAAATCGAGTACTAGCTAGTTTTGTCAGAAGACATCATCCTGAGACACAAATCATTGGAGACAGACAAGCTGGGATGCAGACAAGAAGCAAAAAAAGATAAGGTACATGCTTAGTTTGTGAATTTGAATCGAAAAATGTGAAGGTTGCATTAGAAAATGAAGAATGGGTTAATGCAATGAAGGAGGAAATAGAACAAATAGAGAAAAACAAAACTTGGTCCTTAGTACCCCGACCTAAAGATAAGAATGTTATCGGTACTAAATGGATATTCAGAAACAAGCTGAATGAAAATGGTGAAGTGACAAGAAATAAAGCAAGATTGGTATGCAAGGGATATGCACAAGAAGAAGGCATTGACTATGGTGAGACATTTTCACCTGTTGCTAGATTAGAAGGATTTAGAATGCTACTTGCATATGCTACACACAAGAAATTTAAGGTTTATCAAATGGATGTGAAGTCAGCATTTCTGAATGGTATACGTGAAGAAGAGGTCTACATAGAACAACCTGAAGGATTTTTTGATCCAAACAATAAAGACATGGTATGTAGATTACACAAATCTTTATATGGTTTGAAACAAGCACCAAGAGCATGGTATGAAAGACTGCATAATTACTTATTAAGTATTGGATTTGTAAGAACCAGTGAGAACAATAATTTGTACATGAAAGGTGACACTGATGACACTATTATTATTGCTGAAATTTTTGTTGATGATATTATTTTTGGAGGTCAAGATGATGTATGTAAATATTTTTCTGATGAGATGAGGAAAGAGTTTGAGATGTCTATGTTCGGAGAGATTAAATTCTTTCTAGGACTACAAGTGATTCAATAGAATGATGGGATATTTATCTCACAGTCTAAATACATAAAGGAAGTCTTGAAGACATTTGGCATGGAAGATGCTAAACCTATGGGAACACCAATGGCTACTGGAAGTAAATTAACAAAGGAAGATGAAACTACAGAGGTAAATCAGACACTTTACCGATCCATGATTGGTAAGCTTATGTATGTAGTTCACAGTAGACCAGATATAGCACATGCTATGGGAATTGTTGCTAGATATTCTGCTAACCCTAGAGAATCACACATGATTGATACTAAAAGAATCTTAATATATCTAAAAAAGATAGAGGATTATGGTTTATGGTATCCTAAGGAAGGAAGGTTTGAACTGAAGGTATATATTGATGATGATTGGGCTAGAAATGTGGATGATAGAAAAAGTACCATCGGAGGAGCATTTTTCTTTGGTGAAAGACTTGTAACCTGGACAAGTAAAAAGTAAGCTTTCATTTCTCAGTCTATAGTTGAAGAAGAGTATGTTGCTTCTGCTACAAACTATTCAAACATTGCATATATCAAGCAAGTGTTGGAAGGAATGAATGAGCTAATCACTGACCCAGTGATTATATACTGTGACAACACAAGTGCAATTAATATTTCAAAGAATCCTGTTATGCACTCTAAGACAAACCATATATCAATTAAGTATCATTACTTAAGAGAACAAGTGAAAGAGAAGAAAGTGAAGTTAGAATTTGTTACATCTAAGGAACAACTTACAGACATTTTTACAAAGCCTCTACCGAAGGACACATTTGAATATTTGAGGACTAGACTTGGGGTCCATCCCCTGTCTATCAGTCACTAATGTGATCTAGATGTTACATCAACCTAAACTTATCAGAAGAGCATAGATGTTGATGTAGCATAGTTCACACTTTGGATAATGTTCAAGGTTGTGATTAAGTTTGGAGAAGTGAAACAAATTGAGATATCAGTATACAAAGATATAGATACTGTATTGGACAACAAAGAGTTACTTGGCTACTACAGAGCTGATTGATTTTTTTTTTTTTCTTTTGGCATTGCTATAAAAGGGAGAGATAAATAATATGAAAAATAAAAAAGAGAGATATGCATTTATGAGAACTATCTAAGGGAGAGATACTGAAAGGAAGAAACAAAAATAGGAACCTGAGAATTGAAAAGAGCATATCTGATGATTGGCATTACAACATTACAAATGTTGAAGTATTGTAGTGATTAAACATATTAAGCTAAGGGAGAGCTTAGTACAACATTTGATCACAAAGTTGTAGAATACATGTTTGGTATGTGTACAATACATTTCATATTACTTGAGTTGCCATCAATGCCAAAGGGAGAGATTGATGAACTACAACTGATTTGGAATCAGAATGAAGAATCTGTAATTTGAGATTACCGAGGAGTTGATGGATAGATAATGCAAGATGATTAAATCAGTATTATGTTGTCATTGATGTCAACTAGCTTGATAGTACTTATCTTGTAAGTTACTATACCGACACATCTGAAGAAAGGTGAAAGAGATGAAGAATAGAAATATTTACATGAGGAAGATGTATATGTCAGATGAGGATAAGGAATACACTAAGTAACTTGTTGACGAGTCTATGACTTGATGATATCGACTTTATTATGTTGCATTCATCTATGATGCAGAATAGAGCTGGAAGACACAAAGCAGTGTTGTCGGTAAATAAAGCATTTCAGTAAAAAATGACGGAGTGTAGTGTATACTGAGTGTAGTATTAACTAAGCTTGTGTTCACCAACACATTTCTTTGTTAACCGAGCAAAATAGAAAGAAATTAAATGATCAGTTTAGCTGATAAAGTGATGAGCTATAAAGTGTATGAAATCTAGGTAATAGATAAGGTTTGTTATGAAGATTGACGGCTAACATAATTCAAGGAAGATCTAATGGAATAGATTGAAATGTGTTACTGACACGTCAACCGAAGAAGGTTAAAGTGGAAAAATCTATGAATGAGATTAAGTGGCAAAATCTGATAGAAGAAAAGAAAATGATTTACTTGTCTATATAAGAGACATTGGTTTCATTATTAAAACATCACCGGAAGAAGAAGATACTACAAAATTATCGCATGAAGGAGTTTTCATGCATTCTAATCATACTAGTTAATAAGAACTGAGCTACAGAATAGTTACCGAGCTACAAAGAGTAATTACCGACGGACTATAAGTTGATATGAGATTGAATTTGAAGTGATATATTGGTTAGAAAGATTTGAATGAGCTGAACATTGATCTGTAAACTGCAATTGAAGTTGTTTCAAGGAAGATCATCTACTGTTACATATTTAACCATTGTACATAGTCAAATATCTTAACTGAGTGGACTATGAAAGTCTTTTGGTGTTCATTCATAGAGTGAACATTGTTATCTTGTCAACCCCAGAGTGACTGCTGGTTGCATGATAACTTCTGGTCTAAAATCCTCTAACAAGGTTAGACCTCAAAGTGTGTTTGTAACCTTTAACAAGGTTGGGTCTTCACCGACCTCACTTCAGAAGAGGGAACAATTTTTGGGTTGCTGGTCCTAGGTGGTTTTTCCCTTCACAGGGTTTCCACGTTAAATCTCTTGTGTTATGTGTTGATTGTGATATTTTTTTGTTATCATACTTTTCATATTACATGTTAGATTTGATTGGTAAATAGTATAAAGTTTAGACTGGGAATCGGTAAATGAATAGATAGTGAAAGTATTTTATGTTTACCGAGTAGTAGAAATTGAAGAATTTGTTTTGGATTATACATTTTGATTTGGGACTCTGGATAACTGATTCACCCCCCTCTTAGTTATTCTAATAATGAGGCCCCTCAAAGAGACTCACAATGTAGGAATCTCGACCTCAATAGGCAATACTACATCTACTCCATAAACCAAGGCAAAGGGAGTGGCTTATGTTGGTGTTTGAATGCTTGTTCTATAGGCCCATAAAGCTGAATTAATTTAGAGCTGCCGATCTCTATCAGATTTGTGAATTGTTCTATGCAAGATCTTAAGAATTGTCTTATTGGAAGCTTCAACTTGTCCATTACCCTGGGGATAATAGATTGATCACCAATGCTGAATGATCTTGAACTTGGTGCATAACTCTTTTAGGTACTTGTTCTTGGATTATCCCCCATTGTCAGTGATTATTGATGAGGGTACACCATATCTATAGATGATATGATTCAGTATAAACATAGCCACAAAATTTCCATCAGCTATAGTCAGAGGGACTACCTCAACCCATTTAGTGAAATAGTCTATAGCGGTGATAATGAACTTGTGCCCTTTGGAGGAAGATGGATGTATCTGACTCACCAAGTCAAAGGCCCATTGTTGAAATGGCCAGAAATTGATGAAAGGTGTTACTCAAAATGAAAACACACAACATAATAGGCACTAGTAGAGAAAAATTGCATGTTTTGGTTGTCTATTTAACACTACCTTATAGGTTTTGTTAATTTGCATTTACTTATTACATTCATTTCTAAATGTCATTAATGTACTCTAAGTATTGATCAACTGTTACAAATTCAAAATCCATCAATGATCATTACATTGTGCATTCATAAAGAATGTAGTGCAAATGTCCTTTTGTTCACATTTCATGTTTCAATAAACAGAGTACATTGCAAATTTAAATAGAAAACTAAGGTATGGAATAGGGGTCCCATGTATTTCCTTGTGTTTTCATCTTGGTTCTGCTGGTAGCTCTATCAGGTCTTCATTTGCATCTAGGTCACTCTCGAGTCTCCATCAGCATTCAGGTCCTTAGGGCAAGCATCTGCAAGAAAAAGAGAAAGAAACAATGGTTAGATCCTGTCAGATCTAAGTAATGCAAGAGAAGCAAATTACATACATCAGCAATCTATCTTTATCTGCATATCAATCTGAAATGATAAATGTAACAAGAAAACATAAATTAGCACTCACTATAAGGTAGTGTTAAAGGGACGTGTTTTGAAACATGAAACCTTTTGCTTCTAATGCCTATTATTGTGTATGTTTTCTTTTGATTAGTCATGGATTTGAATGAAAGGGACTTAGTATGTTTCCAAACTGAGAAACCTTTTTCAGAATATATTTCATATTGATATTACTTGAAAATTAACAAGTTGTTTTGCAGATAACAGTTGACTGGTTTACATTTTCAGTTATTTTCAAGATACAGAACAGGCTGGTTTCCCATGCCAAGTTGCTACAGGAAGTTCCAGGTTGCTGATCTTAGAAGAATCAATTGCTTCATCAGAAGGACATGCTGATTACAGAGTACATTTTCAAACTTTCAAATGATTAAATGCTGAATATTATAACAGTGCTGCAAGATGTCATCATAATTTAAATATTTACAATTTTTTATGACTGGGTGTCACGAACTCGTGTTCGAACCTCAGTCATTAACATTCTGTCATTTTTGAGTGTCACGAGCCCATGCCCGAACTTCATTAACAAATAATAAACATTTATATCTTGTTGTACTTCATATGATAAATTGCCAAGTTCAGTATCAAAAGAAAATGTATAGTATAGAGCTACAGGAGCAATTTTAACAAATATTGTTTATGTCAACTTCAAAATGTTGAATTGATTACATCTTGCAAAGCTTGTCAGAAAATGAATATCACATGGCAGGATAAGATCACAATAGTGCCAAATGCAATGATGCCATTTTAATAATAATGTTGAATACATCTTTGATGATAGTTTTGAAAAGAAGGCTACTGAAGGTATGTTTCAAAAATAGCAGTTTATTATTTTCAAAGCCGACAGAGAGGTATCCATCAAAAGCATAAGGCCTATTTCAAATTCATTAACATTTAGTGCAAAGAGGAAAAGATGGAAAGGCATGATCAAAGGATAAAACCCAACAAAGAAAACAATGATAAATTTCATCAGCAAATGATTCACGGTTTGGAATCAAGTTTTTGAGCTTGACTTGGAAACAGTGAACTAAAAGAACAACATAGACAATATAACCCAGTAGCATACATAAGCATTTATATGTTTGAAAGGGCGTTATCAAATTAAAAGAATGTTGACAACAAGTTATTGCTGAAAAAATGTAAGTTCATCTACAGATTTGAGAGTTCGAACTCTTAAATCTTTGTTTTGTATCAACAGAAACATGTACTAATGGAGTGATTATTGAAGGTCAAACCCTCAATTTTCAACAGAGATTCTAAAAAGCCATCAAAATCGTGAGTCATGTTGCTGAAACTTAGAGTGCATTTTCAGAAGTTATCAGTGCTTCATTCTTCAAACAAACAGTCGACATCTAAACCAAAAAGGAGGGCACATTTTGTGCTAAAAATTATGCAATGAATATGAAACAGGTAGTGCGTATGCACTAATTTCAGCAAAACATTAACAAAGATTGCAGTAAAAAAAAGAGATTCACGTTTTGATATGGTCTAACAAACAGCAAAGCTTCAACAACAACAGAAATTATAGCCACGTTTTTGTAAAAACATAACAGGAAGTTTGAATGGAAAACACACAGTTTACCTTTCTATTGATTAGTACCATTTTCCAGCAATGAAGGCACATTTTATGCAAAAAAATCAATGCATGTTTTTGTAAAAACGTTAAACAAAGAGTTCAAAAGTCGACTTATAGTTTTGCTTGCAAAATTTTGTGTTGAAATGGCAGTGAATCACGGTGAACAGGCTCTCTCCTTCATAAATTCGAAGATTCAAATCATGAAATGCCACATTTCCAACATGTAAAGATCAAATACTTTGTTTTTATCAGTGTTTGAAGACACAAATAGAGAGCTAGGGTTTTGACCCTTCTTTTTTGCAAATGACACAATGAAAAATGCCCAAATGAAACAATAAAACCAAATATAATTTGGAATCTGCGAGAAGCAAGTGTCTAACAGACATTCAATATGACCATAGACAATAGTGCCACCTTGCATTCTAAGTATAGCTTTCATATCGTATATGGTAAGTGGGTGGTAGTCTCATCGACTCCCCACTATGCCTTATTTCATACACTTAGCTTTGTCAAAGTTAAGAAATGTATTTGATGTATAGGTTAGATTGATGTGTTTTTTTAGTCTTTGGCATTAGTAAATATTAAAATCTTTTTAATATTTATTTTCTTTTCAAATAAAATTTGGCATTATTGTATTGTAAAGGGAATTTTTTATAAATTCCTTATTTTAGAAGCCATTTTTATTTAAAAGATAGTTAAATTTTGGCATTATTATATTGTAAAAGGAATTTTTATTCCTTATTTTTTTTAGCCAAAATTTTGGGAGATGATTGTCTTTTTGAAGGTGGCATATAGGCTAAATTTTTGGCATGAATGGTGGCCAAAATTAGAGCAATTTTGTAGGGGTATTGCATTCCTGAATTATGGTTTTAGAGCTCTCTTAAGGAAGGCATATGGACTTTTTTGAGGGTCGCATATGTGGGAAAGAGAGCCTATAGTGAAATGATCTGTTCCTAAAAGCTCAAGAGTCCATATTGTAGCCATTTTGCAGAGATTTTTTGAGGAAATATACTAGATCCTTTAGCTCATTTTTGTGTTCAAATTTTCAATTCCTTTTCATCTTCTCTTGTAAGTGTTTCAATTTTGATTTTAAATCTAGAAGTGAATGTCACATTGTTCCTTCGTAATTAGAAATCTATTTTACCAAGCCTTATTTGAGAAATGTATGTTGTTAAGTGTTGAATTATTCATGGTTTATCCCTGATAATTGAATACATTAACCTATATGTTGAACAGTGTACCAAATTGTTTGAATATCATTATGTGTCAGGACTGGAATTGATGTTTCCTTTATAGGTTTCTAAGTAATTTATTGGTGTATCACCTTATTTTCTAAAGTTTTAAGTCCCCTTTACCCTTTTCCCATCAAGTTTTTTAGGTTAGTAAAGTGATAGCCAATATTTTATAGGAACCGGCCTAGAATCCGGAGATTCCTCTCTAATCATAGTCCACCCACAGCTAGGTGAGGTTTCCATTGTCAGCTAGAATTGTTGTTAGCCTCATTTCCTGATAGAGGTAACAATTCTAGACCTGAACAAAAGGAATAAGATCTTTAGCAGGAGCATGGATCAGATTTTTGAGAAATTGACACTATTTACAAGCCTTGGCATATTGTATAGCTTCTTTCTCCATATCTAGCCAGTAGTAACCAGCTCTAATAAGTTTATGAGCTAATGTCAGATCACTCAAATGAGACCCATAGATACCTTCATGTACCTCAGCTAATGCATGTTTGGACTCATTGAGTTCTAGACACCTAAGGAGGGTACCGTCTAGACCTCGTCTATACAAGTCATTTGCTACAATAACATACCATGAAGCATTATGAATTAGGTGACATTTTTCATTCTGAGTGTAGGTGTCTAGAATGATTTGGTCACAGAGGCAAAAATACATATGGTGGTAGTGGGATGAATCATGTCCAATGACTGAACAGATCATCCTAGATTCAGGCATGTCATAGGCTAGGTAGCGTAATGTCTCCACTAGGAATTCATGTTTGAAGTCATTTTTTGGCATCTGTAACATTGAGGCAAGAGTGGCCATAGCATCGATTTATTTATTATCCACCCTTGGAATTTTTTGGAAAGAAATGTGTGCAAAATATTGTTTGAGATCATCCACCATTCGTTTATAAGGCACTAGCTTATCATCTTTTGTTTGATAGATATCATTGACTTGATTAATGACCAAATGCGAGTCTCCAAAGACCTTAAGCTCATCCACATACCATTCAATGGCTATCTTCATACCATTAATGAGAGCTTCATATTCAGTGATGTTGTTTGTGCAAGGAAACAACATTTTATAAGCTTTGGGCAGTGAATATCTTTGAGGTGTTCTGAATAGTATGCCTGCACCTAATCCTTGCTGAGTGAATGATCCATCAAATAACATTCTCCATGCTTGATGTGTGAGAAGCATGATGGATTCATCTAGGAATTCAATATTCAATGACTAATGTTCTTTGAGAGGAGTATCCACCAACTGATCAGCAATTGCTTGTCCTTTAATAGCCTTTCTTTCCACATACTCAATGTCAAAATCACTGAGTATCATAACCCATTTTTCTAGTCTACCTGTGAGGGCAGGCTTGCTCAGTAAGTACTTTAATGGATCAATTTTTGCAATGAGTCTTGTAGTGTGAGCAAGCATATAATGCTGCAACTTTTTTGAAGCAAACACCACTTCTAGACAAGGTTTTTCAATGATAGAATAGTTCATTTCATAAGAGACCAATATTCTGTTGATATAATAAATAGCTCTCTCTTTGTTGTTCTGATCCTCTTGAGCTAAGAGAGCACCCAAAGATGTGTCATTGGCTGAGATGTAGAGTATGAGTGGCTTCCCATGAATAGGAGGCATCAATATAGATGGATTTGCAAGATACTATTTAATTTGAGTGAGCCCTCTGTCACATTCTTCATTCCATTCATAGGTCACACCTTTATGAAAAGTTTTGGTGAATGGTTGTGACTTGTTGGCCAACTGTGCAATGAAGTGTTGAATAGATTATAGCCTTCCCTGAAGTCCTCTCATTTGAATGATGTTCTTTGGTGGAGGCATTTCTATAATAGTGTGAACTTTCTTAGGATCAACCTCTATGCCTTTAGCTGAAATGATATAACACAAGAGTTTTCCAAAAGTGACACTGAATGCACATTTTTTCAGATTGAGTCTAAGACTAAACTATTCCATCCGATCAAGTATGGGACCCAAGTTTGCAAGATGAGTTTTTTCTCTGCATTCTTTTAGCTAAAGTGTAATCTTCCATTGTTTTATGCATCATATCATGAAAAATGGTAGTGATAGCTCGTTGATATGTTGCTCTGGCATTTTTCAGTCCAAAGGGCATGACATTCTAGCAGAAAGTGCCCCAAGCACATGTGAAAGCAGTCTTTTCTTGATCTTCTGGCACAATTTTTATTTGATTACAGCCAGAGAAGCCATCCATTAGGGAATACATTTCATAGCCCACTGTCATATCCACTATCATGTCAATATTGGGTAGTGGGAAGTCATCTTTGGGACACGCCTTGTTTAGATCCTGAAAGTTTGTGCATACTCGAATGGATTTATCATGTTTGGTGACTAGAACAATATTTGAAATCCAATCTGCATAGTCAATAGCTCTTATGAAACCAGCCTTGATAAGCTTTTCTAGCTCATCCTTAACTAAAAGTGCCACATGTGGATTCATCTTTCGAAGCTTCTGTTTGACAGGCTTAACACCTGGTGAAATGGACAGATGATGCATGATTAGATTGGGATCCAATCCAGGCATATCAGAGTAAGTCCATGCAAAGTTTATTTTCTTGCTTTGAAAGAAGCTAGTGAACTCTTCCTTTTCTTTTGCAGATAATGACTGTGGTAGATGAATGATTTGTGGAACAACCTATGTACCCAAATTCATTGGTTGTGTCAGCTCAATCAACACTGATGATATCTCCTGAAAATGGCTTGGAAGTGTATCAAGTATCTCATCCTTGGGCACCTTAGAGAGGTTTTCACCTTCGGATATGCCTTTTATTTTTACTTTTTTTGGCTTTGATACTGCCACAATGTGGTTTTCACCATCAAAGCATCTATTTTTTCTTCTTTTAATTTTATGACTAAGATACTTGATATCTGCCTCTATCATGCTGACACTACCTTCACTGTTGGAGGACATTAAAGGTTCGACAACATGGAGGTAACAGGCTAGATCGTAATCATTCTGGAACGTTAGGACTTCATTGGATGAGGAGGGGGAGTTCTAGTTTATCAGCTTGGGATTTTTGAGTGAGATAGAAGTGGTAAATTCAATTGCATTCATGGTATAATCATCAAAAGTGCAGATGAGAAAGTCAAGACCTAGAGCGATCTCATCCAAAGGAGCATTCGAATCCCTATGAGACCTCTCATTGGAAGTAGAGGACAAGTTAACACCGATGGAATCTAATTCATGTGTCCAAACACTAGACCCTTCACCTAAGTTGAGAGGGTTTTCAAATGTATGACCATGTCTATATCTTTATCACAAGTAGCATCAGACAAAGAGTCAAACTCATACTCATGTGAGTCAGTGATACTTGATGTGGGAATTCCATCAACACTAGTTGTACCATCTAACTCATGTTCTTCTTTTGCAGCACTGGAAGTTTTTTCTTGTTTGAATCTCTCTTGAAAGAGTAATAGCATGTAAGATTCACCCACAAAAGTAGGGTCAGCAGCTTGTATTTCCATCCACTGGTCATATGTCAGTGGGGTGATTGAGGAAGTTTCATCATAATCACTTTCATCTTCTACCTAGTGGACAAGTATGATAGGCTCATTAGTTCCTTCAAAGAGTGCAACAAAATCTGGAGGTATGGGGTAGGGAAAGATGTCTTCATTAGAGCTAGCCTTTGGATTTAACACTGGAGTGGTATCTTCAAATTCTAGTTTAGGTTCAGGTTCCGACACAAACTAGTTTATCCCTAGATGAAAGGGGATCTTCTTGAATCCTAAGCCAGTAGTATCTCTTGTGCAATGACCTGTAGCTTCAATTGGTTTCAGCAAACCATTGTCATTCATTCCTATAGGACCACTCCCTTTATAGCCAAAGTGCTTCATGATTTTGAAGGCTTCGCTATATGGCTCTTGCTCTAAGTCTAGAGGTGGAGTAGTTTCTTTAGATGTTTCTTTCCCTTTATAGATCCAAACTGTGATAGCTCTTTCTTCATCATCATCTTCTAATGGTGTTGTGGCCCACACAAAAGCGCCATCATAGACTATTTGAGGAGAGTCATCAGAAGGTTTGTTACACTCAGAAAGTCTCCCATAAGAACATGGAGATGGAGGAAGAGTTGCCAATGATAGCACATGTTCAATTTGATATCCTCCCATGCTTGTATCCTTAAGTTTCAGAGTCTGTTCCATTTCTTTGAGCTTGGCATCATAGAATTTAGTGGACTCTCTATTAGCTGGGAAAAAATTGTCAGAAGACTGTGTGAGTGTGTTGCAAGAGTAGTTGGTATTGGCAGACATAGTTACCTCCACTCCAGGGAACATAAACTTGATGCATTGATTGTATGTAGACGGAACTTCCTGCATTTCATGAATCCATGGTCTAACTAGTAGAATATTGTATGCAAGAGGAATATCTAGGAATTAGAAAATAAAGTCTCTTTCAATAAGTCCAACGCAGATAGGTAACACAACTAATCCTTTGGACTTGTGCTCTTCTTCAACCATTGTCATAGCCTAGCTAGGTAAGAAACTTAGTAGAATAGATATTGAGACTAGAACCATTGTCAATGTGCACTTGGAAAAAACATTTTGTGCCTATCATGACTTCTATATGCAAGGGAGCATTATGTGGATGGCTCAGTGAGTGGTCATCTTCTTCAGAAAAAGGATAAATAATGAGGTGAGGTCAAGTGACCCACCATAGATTGAAACTGGTCAAGATCAAGATCTTTGGGGACATTCACCTCGGTGAGGGATTTATCTAGAATCTGCCTCTGAGTAGGTGAGATCTTCAATAGCTCAAAAATGGTGATCTGAGCATTGGTTCGTTGGAGCTGATCTAAGATGCTATAACTAGCGATGCTAGGTGTAGGGACCGATTTTGAGGCTTTTTTGGTAGGACCAGCAATAGTTTTATCCATAGTTTATTTCGGAGAAGATACAGGAGGGTCGGGACATTTCAAAACAATCCTCCCATGTGATCAAGTAACAACATTGGCACAATCCTGAGGTTGTTCAGATTCAGAAGAATGAGACATGGGACCTCACAAGACAAATGGAGTGTTAGGTTTTGAAGGATCCTCACTCCCCTTGAAAGTGACCACATCGCAATACTCAACCTCAATAGGTTCAATCATGTTGATGACATTATCATTGGCAGTGTACATGTAGTTAAACTTGGCATTGGTATTCTTAGCCTTGGAAGATTCACCCTTCTCATGAGGAGGGAAGGGATCCTTAAATGTGTGATGATTTGAATTATTATTATGGTTGTCTACAACAATGTCACTGTTGTCAATCAGATCTTGAATCTTATGTCGTAGCTGGAGACAAGTAGAAGTCTTATGTCCAATGTTTTGGTGATAATCACAGTATGCATTGTCATTCCACCAATGAGGTCATGGTTGCGGGTCATAGAGACACTTTTCCAAAGGAGTGAGTATTTGATTTTGCACAAGAGTCTTATAGACCACATCAAGAGGCTCTCCCAAAGAAGTGAATTCATGCTTGGGTCGAGAGACCCAAGGTTTGTTCTTAGAAAACCTTGAAGTTTGTTGATTGTCTATTGTGGTATTTTCAATAGCCTTAGCTGCTTGTATACTAGAGGTGAGATTAAAAATAGACTTTGAAGGCTTTGTAGTCACATTATCAATGACTCCGTCATTTACGACATCTCTATTTTTATTGATAGCCTTTCCTTTGTCTTTATTCGAGGAGAACCCTTGTTTGTTGTCTTTATTCAAAGTTAACTCCCCTTTCTTGACCATAAATGCCTCTATTCTCACAACTTGCTTAATCATGTTGTCAAAAGTCAAGGGACCTTGTAGTTGCACTTGATATCCAAAATTTGGGACAAGATTATCCAAAAAGATGTCAAGTTTCTCAGACTTGGGTAATTTGCGAGGATACTTCGTGCAAAGTTGTCTCCACCTTTGGAGAAAGGACAAGAAAGGCTCTCCTTGTCACTATTTCAGATTACACAGATCACAAATATTGACTGGATGTTGAATGTTGTGCAAATAAAGCTGGAGAAATAGATTAGCGATCTTGTCAAAACTCTTGATCCCAAGGGATAATCAACAGAACCACTCCATAGCTGACCCACCCAAGCTACAAGGAAAGAGTCACATAAGATAAGTCTAATCATGTATGAATTCCATGGACAAAGCACCAAACTCCCTCAAGTGATCTTGGGGATTAGTAGTACCCAAATACTTGTCATATTTAGGCAACTCCACTCCTTTGGGAAAAGGAGGCATGGAAACTCTTGTCAAACGGAAAATGGCATATACTGTCCATTGTGAATTGTTGTGTGGGTTTATCTTTATCCTTTGCAAGTTGGCTAATCTGGTCTTGCATATTCTGAATCATCTTTTGCAACTTGGTGGTTTCAGTCTCTTCTTCCTTGGCCACAATCATCTCAACCTTAAAGTCTGAAGGTAATTTGGCCCCTTGTTTGGCCAGCTCAAGAAAGTACTTCTCTTTCTCCTCTAGAAGGAGGATCTCCATCATCTTGATAAGACTATTATTAGCTTTTGTAGCAGCTATATCATTTTGAGTTATCACATCATCATCATTACCAAGAATCTCATAAATGCTCAGAATTTGGTCTTGTTGCTGATCATCTTGGTCTTGGTCATGCGGAGGAGGGCGATAGTGATATGGTTGTCAATCACCTTGAGATTAGTTTTGGGATTGATCATCATTGTGGGATTGATTTTGGTCATGTTGAGATTGACCAAGACATTAGTCATTTTGAGGTTTCTCATGAGTCTGGCTATACTCGCCTTGTTGGAAATCAAATGGGCCTCCCATCTTGTAAATGTGGGATTGTGCAGTGTGCTCAGGCTCAAGAAAATGATATGAACGATGTTGAAAGGGTGCGGCTAAGGTAACCTTTGGCACATGAACATGATCAAAAGGGTCAACTGGCTTGATATCATCAATAGGTTTGACCCAAGAAAGTGGTCTTTCAAAGTCTTGCCGATCTTGGAAGAATGGGTTATGTTGCTCTCGAAACAACAATTCAAGTTACTGGTTTCTGATCCAGACTGAAATCTATGGTAGGAGATGAAGATAAAGATTTAGGTGAACTTTCTATCAAGATTCTCGATGAGGGGGAATGTGAGGATTCCTCTTAATACTCAAGTTGGATAATAGGTTCGAAATGACCTCTTCCTTGGTTACGAGATCTACCTCTACCTTGTCCGATTCCACGAATGGGGAAAGTGTTGCCACTTCTAGTTGTAACAAGCATAGATGAAGATTGCGATGAGAGAAGACTTGGGATTATGCTAGAAATCTATCTCTAAGATAGCAAAAAGGAGATAAAGGCTAGAACAACCAAGATGTGAGATGCACCAGGCACAAATCGTCAAGAGAATGGCTAGGACAACCGAGATGTGACTATCATGATGCAAGGTACAAAAGCACAAAAAGATAGGACAAAGAACAAGGACACAATATGAGTCAAAGTAGTAATTAGTTGATTCTCAACTTGAGACACTCAATTTCTGATAGTGAACAGCAGGAGAAATAGCAGACAGACCCTAGGGAAAAATTAGATTAGGTAGAAAGTTGACCAGTCAATAGGAAATAGCTTGCTATTTTTGAAAACAAGGTACAAGTTCGCATGAGAAAGTGCAGGTTCACATGAGAAAATGTCAGGCTTTGCATGAGAGAATGCTATCTCACGTGAGGATATGCTCAGATTTTGGAATCTTGCGCAGGAAAGTACCAGGGTTCAACAGTTCAATGCAGATTTTGAGATAAAAGTCAGGTTCGAAGACACAACATAAATGGTTCTCAGATAGGAAATCCAATTTTTAGATAGTTTTCAGACAGTTTGAATCAACAATCTCGGTTTGAAGGTTTCAAGCATTTGTTTACAAGCATGAAGTTTTGGATCAAGCAATAGTGATGCAAGAAGTAGTTGCAAATAGTTCTACCAAGGACAAAGCAACTTGGCAGAATTATGGGATTCTTTGTTTAATCATGATGGATAGTTTTAAGACTTGAAACAATCACTTAGTTATCCCTACAAAATAAATGGTGGAGAAGACAAAATCCGTGCCTCATAGCTTATGCGCATACGTTCACCTCACACAACCGTGTCACCCCCTAGAGGTCGCCCGTGTTTTTGGTGTTTCCAAGGACTCAATAATATATGTTCAAAGGTTACCCTTGAAGCAAGGGCCAGTGTCATATACCACCTTCAAACGTCCAAGTGCATGCCTATGGTGAGAATCTATAGGAGAGATTCTTCCCCCTCCCTGCACAAATATTATGTCTCCTTTCAGAGGTGATCCAGGTAGGCAACTAACTAAGAGAGGTTTTTAGTGGGCTTTTGTTCACACTAACCTTTGGTGCCCCCGATATAGGGCTAGGGCTTTGTAGCCACATCGACACTTGAAAGTCATACACCCCCGCAAGCAGGGCTAGGAGCGACGCCACTCAGTACAACAGACAGAGCCTTCTCAAGATGATAGTCAAAATCAAGAGAAGGAAGCTAACATGGCTTTGGAGTCTTTAGACTCAACAAAGCTTTATTTATTATAGTGAGGTGGAATCACCAGCGATAGGTGCGTACTCACTTGGGTCATTCCCGGAGGTTCAACTTCTGACAGGACCTCTAAAGGTGACTCAAAACTTGGCTCGGATTCAAGGGTCAGATTTTTTGATTCCCTCAAAGAGAGAAGAGCATACTTCTCTACCTCTTCACCTTACCTAAACACATCAAGCATATTCATCACCGAGCTAGTTTCTCTTTAACCAATTCATAAGTTTTTGGGTTTTTAGGTCTCTCAGCGAGAGAAGAGCATAGTCCCCTAACAAGTAAATGTGCCAAAGATTCACTACCTTGCCTTGCTTCCCCAGGTATCCATCATGCTAGTAACATCTGGGTCTCAGATTCATCCATGGGCATCACTTCCATGTAATGAAGAGCCTATTACCCTAATTTTCTATTAAGGCTCTTAAGAAATTTTAACAAAGCCCTAGATATACTATGTGAATGAAAAATAGTAAACAAGCACAACATTTTTAAATGATCTTCGACAACCGTCTTGCAAGCAAATTGTTAGCAAGTTCTATAGTATTTGGCAAGCGACCTGCAGACCATTATTACATTGTAGCAGAAAATAGAAATATGAAATCAACAACAGAGAGTAAATGTCAGAAAATAGTGACAGTAAATTGCAGAAACCTAAATTTTTTTAAAAAACTGAGACCAAGTCTCACACGAGGAAGTGTTGTGCTGCGCATGAGAAAGTGAAGAGACTTGTGCGAGAAAGTGCTTCTTTGCGTGAGAAAGTGCTATGGAAAGCAAAACTTCGCGCGGCACACTCAGAAATCTCGCACGAGATTTCATACACAGTGAAGTACGGACACATGACAGAGTTTGAATTTCTTATCAAAAAATTTTCGAGAGTGAGGCCAGAAATGATTTTTCTACCCCACGGTGGGTGCCAGAATGTTTATGCCTAAATATGGACCTCAAAATTCAGCCATATACACAACATAGTCATTTCTCGATCATCAAAATTATGAAGGTGAGTATGAATTACTCATTTCACAATATTCTATCAATTCGACCTATTGCCTCCTAATTAGCTAGGGTGTTTGAATTACTCTCAGAATGAGAGCCAACAACCAAAAGACCAAACTAAGATGAAGGATTTGAAAGCTATGAAGATAAAAAAAATTGCAATGAATTAAACTAAAATGAGAGTGCAGTTAAGCTATGAATGAAGGTACAGATTTAGTCTAAAAGCATGAAGATGAGAATTAAACTATTAACAATAAGCAAACTATATTAAGATGAGAATGCAATTATACTAAAAATGAGAATTAATCTAATAATGCAATAAAAGCTTGAAAGTATGAGAGATTTGAGACAAAAATTGACTATAGTTTATGTGCTCTTCAATTGCCTCTTTTAGAAGGAAGGAGAGAAGGTTCATAATATAGAAAATCCCGAGGAGAGGATGAAGAGTTTCTTCAAATGAAATGGCTGACTCTTCATTTCCATGAAGGAAGGTGAGACAAATATGAGGAATTATTTAATTAAAAGAATGAATTATTTCCACATGGGTGGCTTTTCGAATTATTCAAATTATTAAATTCAAATGAGAGATAATCTATTCAAATAACCAAATAATATTAATTCCTTTTATGTGTATTAGCTAAAGGAGTGAGTTTAATTCAATTTAAAGCACTTAGGACTTTAGAATTAAATTAAATAATCATAGGGATTATTTAGCCAATAAAGTCGAATACTTAGGAATTAATTATAGTGTTTGATTAATGCAAATTAGGGTTTTTGCATTTGACACTAAGTCAAATAAAGTTAGGTAAGAGAGAGAAAATTGTCTAGTGAAATAGGAATTTAATGATGTAAAATTCGAGGAATGTACCAAAATTGATTAAAATTGCAAGGTGCCAATTTTAGGGTATTACACCTACTTTATTGTTAAATTGTTTATACTGTTACATTGCATGATCATAGTGATGGCCTATTTAACGATATACTTGGCTCTCATTTCAGTTGCTGCAATGGCTCTAATGGCGGAAACCATCTTAATTTTTTTAGCATATGTCTATGTACTTGATCAACAAAGACAAAAGCTAGATGCAAAACAATGATACATGCATTTTTGTTGGTTACAATGAGGAAAGTAAAGCATATAGATTGTATAATCCTCTAATTAACAAGCTTATTGTGTCCCCACTCTAACAAATTCTTGTGACTTTGTACAATCAAATCTAAATGTGGGTTTTGAGCACAAACAATTGTGGGATCTTATTGAATATTTGGAAGTGTTTAACATCAAGTTGATCCCAAGGCGCAAAAACAACATTACTAATGGCCTTTCAATTGTGTCAAGTTCCTTGCAGCCCATAGAGAAATTAAAGTTGAAAAGATTTCCACTAGAGCTCATAGTTGCCTCAATAATTCTAGACAACATCACTAATTTCCAAGTATTTTGACATGATCAACATATCTTGGAAGTCATCATGTGTAGTGGAATTTTTGAAAAGCAAATTATTGATGAAGAGAATCCAAAATAGGAGGAACTCAGTTATGAAGGAATTCTAAATCTAAAGACTAATGCTATCCCCAAAGGGATGGTTTCTCTTGGAAGAATGTTTGACAATGATGAGGCAACCAAGAGGAGAAAAGTACAACCTGCTCCTAAGGGAGATGAATATGAAGTCCATAACCTAGGCATAGAAGATGAGCAAAGATATGTGCTTATTGGTAAAGTGGGCACAAATCAAGAAAATGATGTTATAATTTAGTTTTACAAAAAGTATAAGGATGTCATCATGTGGAGCTATGAGGAGTTGTAGACATACAACACCTCGGTGATTGTTCACACTATCCCACTCAAGCATTGTTCTAAATCATTTTGTTAGAGGCAACATCTTGGCAATCCTTTGATAGAACCATTAATACAAAAGGAAGCATGGAAACTATTGGACACTAAGATAATATTTCCGATAAGACATTCCATAGACAAGAACTACTAATAAGATGTAACCAAATTTTAACAATGCTTTAGCATGTAAAAACTACTTTAAAAAAAGAGAAAATAGAAATAAAATAAATTATACAAAAACAACCTTAAAAAATATGAACCAATATATTCTTCAAAAATAATAACCATTAAAAAAAACAAAATCATGCTTGCTTACACGGATCTCAATTTAATCCTCTCTTATACAAATCTAACATCACAAGCTTGAAAAAAACACCTCATCAATGGTACTAAGGATACTATCTCAAATCCTTAGTATGTAAAGAAAACCACCATACCACATTACCGTGGGCCAAAGAAGATTCCAAAATATTACAAAAAGAAAAACCATAAGAACGACATTGCATTATTTGTAATCTACCAACCACCTTTAGAAATCGTGAACTTGTGCATTGAGAAGGGAGTGACAATTAAAATAGGAATTAATAGAATTTTTCTTTTTTTTATGGCGAGCATAACCAAATCCCTGTTAAAAATGCTTTCATTTTCTTTTTTTACGCTACAACTCATTGGATTCCTAAATGCAGGTCATTCCTTGAACGAGTGTGGGTTGGATTTTCTTTGATAGCAAGGGATCATCACATGGCCTTCACTGTTTTAAGATAGAAATGTCTAAGATTAGTTGTCCTTTATTGATTGTTACTGCTTCCAGCAAACTTTGTTATTTTCAACAATCTGTTCGATATTTGTATATTGTAATTTGATATGGTTCATGTAAATTTGAATTTTTCTTTTAATTAAAATACTAGCATTGTTCCTGCTGAACTGTACAAGTACGGTTGAAAATGGAGCCACTTGTCATTAAACTAGAATAAAAATAAAAATTAACTAGATGGAAAAGAGTGAGAAAGTTGCAACTCCATGAAAGGCTATCAATAGAGAGGACAAACATATAGTGTTGTGGGGAGAAACATACAGAACAATTCCATATGGTCCATATCAATTACATTTAATAGTCTTTGGTTACTTCCATTCGTAATTTGACCGATTTCTCCTTTTGATTATTTTACATATATATTATGATTTATGATTTTCCCAAGACTTGATCAATATCGAATATATTAATAATAATCTATATCTACGTTGCTTCCCGAGTCTTTCCCTAAAAAAAATATTTTAGAGAAGGAAAAAAAGGTGAAGTCCTCCAAAAACTTTTATTTTTTACTAGTTTAATATTTTATACAGAATGGTCTTCCAATGAGGAATAATAGATGCGATCTTTGATCATCACTATAGAGGGGGAAAAGTATAATGGTCTTAAGATATTGTTTATTAGTTTAATTTGCTACGTAGCATCTCTCTAATGACGAGTTATAATACAATATATATATACTAGCAATTGCACTTAAACAATGTGCAATGGTTACACTGATATAAAGATATACTCAAGTAATATATTGAAGGTCGGGGAGAAAACTTTGAATAATTTTAATCCCATGTAAGAGGAAAATTAAGTTAAATCTTATGTATTGATAACTCCGGATGGATTACAAATTTATGGTTGTTTCATTATGAAGTGATTGACGCTCAAAATATCCTATATTCTTGTGCAATGAAATAACCTTTCATTTTGATATGTAAAGGAAGTGATGTCACATTGATTTGCAAGTCACTTAAAATTGAAACTATAGACATCCAAAATCTTGTTTTAGTGGAGAAATATATTGAAAAACATGTACATGATATATTTGGCATAAGAAACTCATTTTAGGCCCACTTATGGATCAATTGATGAATTTGTTTAGTCTCTTTAAGGTAGATTTGTAGATCATAGAAACATCCATTGGACTACATTACAGGCACCGTCAAATACAAAACTATTATATCATTGAACATCTCCTCTTTAGTCACTCCCAAATCATAAAATATTTAACCATGTTATTTTTTATTGAATTATTTTCTATCTAATTTGCCACGTGTTTCTAGTAGGGTGGAATTATTGATATTATATAAAGGGCAAAAATGTTAGTTTATTAAGGAGAAAAAAAATTTCATAAGGCTCAACTCTTAGAAAATGGTTGCCCTTTATTTTGCAAATACAACATATAATGGGTATATAGTGAACAATGCTTTCTTATGAAATGTTGAAGAGTTAGTTGAGAGCTGAATAACTAACCCAGGCAAAAAAAAATATAGAACTTAACATTGTGGAAATTATAGAGACTAAATAGAAACTCATACAAATAATCATTCCATTTAAATATCATTTTTAGCTAAATCAAAATAAGCCAAGCCTATCAAAGTAAATAATAAAATTGCATTAAATTTTTTGCACAACATTTCTTAGTTTGATATTGTGATGTTGTGAGACATCAAGTTGAGCTGAATTTAGTAGTGAATCCATGTTTGGTCATTAAATTAAAAATAAAAAGCATTGAGACCATGTAAATTGGGTACTTTGTTAATATGTATGTACTCTCTGCACTATAAGAAATTGCCAAAAGATAGGGTTGTGACAATTGAATGCCAAATTTTCTTGAAGTTTATCTTGGCTTGAATTTGCATTGAAAAATGATTGCATAGATATTTGATTGATTTGAAGAAGAATATTACTCATAAATTAAAGAGTAGGAGCATTTTAAATAATGGTAGTTAGCTAGAAGTGACAACATAAAAGATGTATTATTATATAACTCACATCATAAAAATGAACAATGTTATTGCTTAAATTATTAAATTAACTTACAAGTAAATTGTGTATTATTAAATAACTCAACTTTTATTTTTTTTTTTCTCTCTCTCTCTCTCTACCAGTTTTTAAGTAATCAATTTTCAGCCTTTTTTTAACATTTTCTTCCAATACGTTGTTATTGTCATCTAGTACATAATATATGCACCAGTTTTAAGTTTTGCATCTCCCATTTCTAGGTGCTTTGGAGGGGTGTTTTTCTTATAATTTTTTTTTTCCAATGTACACCTATGTTATGGTATTTATTATTTATTTTATATTTGAGCGTACTTTTTAATTTATGTAATTTCTTAAACAATAAAATTTATAGAGCACTCTCTTCAAAATATTTATGTAAAAATTATTTTTGTATATGCTACTTCCATTCATTATCTATACACTTTATTTACAAACTTTTTGTACTCTATATGATCTATCCCTAAATATTTATTAGATGGTGCTATTATTGATAATTATTAAATATTTTGCACAATGTCATATTTTACCCTTTAAATGTGTCAAATTGGAGGAGGGCACATAATAACACCAATCTTTCTAGATGCATTTGATAGAAATTATAGTAATTGTAAGATTTGATGAAAAATAAATCTATTAAGCCCAAGAAACCTGCATGCAAAAACCTGTCACAAGGAAGAAATTGTAGGAAACAAACAAGGGTTTTGCTCTGACAATATGAAAGTTTATTATCAGCCAAAAGAAGAATCAAAATATACAATGGATCAATCCTTATAGAAGGAGATCAAAAAACCTAATGGGAAACCCTAATAGGTAAATAGGCATTTAATAATTAGATTTAGTTATTAAATGACTAATGCAAGTGCATAAAGTGAAATCTTAAGAGGTAGCAAAGTTAATTTAATCAATGTAATTAAATTAATTCTTTACTCTAACACCCCCCCTTTAGATGAGAAATAATGCAACTACAAACAATGCAAGAAAGAAGCAAAGGAACTACAATGGTGAATGCAAATTTGGGTCCCAACAACATGGCTTGATGAGGTACCCAATCACAACCAAATCTCTATGAAATAGAGAAACATGGAAAACCACATGGGAAAAACCCTCTTCCAAAAAGAGATAGAAAGATGCGAAAAGAGAAAAAAAGAAAGGAAGGTAGGCCTCAATGAGACCCCCCAAAGACAACTTCCTTCACCCCAAGCATAGAATGCAACTGAAGATACTGCAGGGATGCAAAAGGCTTAGTGAAGATGTCAACAACCTACTCCGAAGTGGGAACATACTCCAAGTTGAGAGAACCATCATGAATCAACTGCCTGATGAAATGCATACAGATCTCAATGCACGCTTGGTTCGTTGATGCTCAACTGGGTTGTGGAAAATATGAATGGCACTTTGATTGTCACACCAAAGAAGAGTGAGATTATCAGGAGGAAACCCAAACTCTGTCATCAATTATCGAAGTCATAAAATCTCCTGACTAGCTAGCATAGCTGCTCGATACTCTGCCTCTATAGATGATAATGCAACAATCATCTGCTTCTTGCAAGACCATGTGATAGGACCAGATCCAAGACATAAAACAAAGCCAGAAGTAGACTTCCAACCATCTATATCACCACCCCAATCGGCATATGTGAACCCAACAATGTGAGGATCTCTTGATGTATAGTGAATGCCATATGAAGTAGTGCCCCGAATGTACCTCAAAATATGTTTGGCAGCTTACCAATGACTCTCATGAGAATCATGGAAGAATTGAGAGACAATGCCAACTGCAAAGGATTTGTCAAGATGAGTGTGTGTCAGGTACAATAAACTACCCACAAGTTGCCTATATAAGGTGAAGTCCACTGAAGGAGTAGAGCAAGTGGTAGACAAAATAACACCTGACTAAAAAGTTGTGGGAGTAGGCTTGCAATCTGTTAGGAATAAGGTGTCTCAACCTTAGATAAACTGATAAATTTGAGTACTGTACACTCCCCCAATTGTGGGGTTCGGGGCATCGCCCCATAAAAATATTTTGGGGTTCCTATTTTCTCGGAGAATGGTAAAACCCTAATATGTTTATCTTTGGGAGTAGCCCTAAAAAGTGAAGCGCATGATATAAGCTTTTTTAGGGTTGCGAAGAGAAGTGATGCGAGTGTATTGTTGGAACGTTTTATGCTGCCATGATTTGTCTTCAAGGGTTTTGAAATTTTCTGAAAGAACTTGCATTACAAGTGTATTGTAAGCTGTAATAGTTTTGATCAATACATTATGCAGGTTTTGGAGTGCTGGGGTTTTTACCGAAAGGTTTCCCCAGGGTATATCATTGTATAATTCTCTATTTTTCTATATGCATGGTATGTGGTTGCATTAATCTTTGTTAAAGTAGTTAACGAATTTGAAATTGTAAGGATTTATAAGAATTTGCACAATACTCTCCTATAGAGATTAGCATAGGAAGCTGTTTCTGCACCTGAGTTTCCTTACACAATCAAGCATGCTGAATCTCTGAAGCATGTCAAGAGCATACTTCTATTGGTGTATAGAAATCCCATTCGAAGACTAAATAAACCTATAGGCTGAAAAAGTAGTGTAGAAGTCCAAGATCTGTCATATCAAACTGCTCCATGAATGCTCTCTAAACACTCTGAATCATAGAAGATGAGCTACCTGTAATGATGAGATTATCAACATACAACACAAGTATCACAAGGTCAGTCCCATGAAGCTGAATGTACACTGTAGGATTAGAATGATAGCAGATGAAGTGTGAGGCTAGCAAGAAAGAGTCCATCTTCTCATACCAAGCCTGAGGGGCTTGTTTGAGACCATATAATGACCTTCAAAGTCTACACACAAGAGAAGAGTCCTACACAAAACCCTGAAGTTGTTCCATATAGATCTCCTCATGTAGATCCTTGTGCAAGAACACACTCTTCACATCCATCTGATACAATGTCCAACCCTATGAAGCTGCAAGAGAAAGTACCAAGTGAATAGAATTCATATTGGTGATAGGAGCAAAGGTCTCAGAGTAATCAACACCCTCCACCCGTGAAAATCCCTTTGCAACAAGACGTGCCTTATACCGATTAATAGAACCATCTGCAACATACTTGGTATGGTACACCCACTTGCACCGAACCAACTTTCTTCATTTCAGAAGAGTACAAAGATCCCAAGTGTAATTCTTCATCAAAGAAGAGTACTCCTCATCCATAGCCCTATCCCACTCAGGTTGTCATGTCAGTTCTAAAAACTTCTAAGGATCTTATGAAATAGCATGACTCAAAAGACCAGTACTAGATTGTTGAGCATGATTATGATGAGTATCTGAAGGATCTCCTGCCAAAGATCTAGCAGCATTGATAGTATCCTGAGCCCACTTGGGCACTCGTGAAATATCTGGTGGAGGGGAAGGTGGATCATCATCTAAATCATCCTCAGAGGATATAGAATCTTGAAGAGGAGAAGAGGAAGTACTAATCAATGAGTGAGAAGCTGGTGATGGAGGCTCCATCTAAGGATAGCGCTCATCAAACTAGACATCTCACCAAAACAAGACCTCTCTAGAATCAGGATCAAACAACCTATATGCCTTCATATCCTCATAGTAGCCAACAAATATTAGTGGTCGGGTCTTCCTCTCCATGGCTTTCCTTTGAGCATCTAGAATAAATGCCCAAGCCTCACTACCAAACACTCAAAATGTAGAAACATCAGGCTTGACATGGGACCAAGCCTCCTTAGGAGTCAAATGTTGTAATGCCTTATGAGGCATCCGATTTTGAATGTAGTTGGCACAATACACTGCCTCTTCCCAAAAGGAAGGCTTCATATCTCGAGACGGTATCATACAATTGGCCATCTCTTACAATGTTCTATTCTTTCTCTCAACAACACCATTCTGTTGAGGGATATGGGGAACTTTTAGGTGATGTAATATACCCTGCTTAGTACAAAAATATGAAAAAACTGATTTACATATTCCCCCCATTGTTAGTGCATATCTGCGTGATAGAAAGACCAGACTGCTTCTCCACAAATGTCTTAAAGAGTTGAAATGAATCAAATACATTAGACTTGTACTTCAAGAAGTACACCCATGTGCATCTAGAGAAGTCATCAATAATGGTGAGCACATAATGAGCACCAAAAAAAGGAGTGGGAAATGACATGAGATCATTATGTATCAACTCCAATGGTGCCTTAGCACGTGAGGATCTACCTGTCGAAAAGGGATCTCTATGATGTTTTCCAAGAGCACAACCTCGACAAACACCATCAATGTAAGAGATCTGAGGAAGCTCAATGACTAACTCCTGTGTACTCATTTGTTGTAGATATCTATAGTTGACATGGCCAAAAGGCTCATGCTAAAGCTTTCTCACTCTGTCTGCATGAGCAACAAGTGAAACACTTATATAATCAGATCTCTCAAAGCCATCAAAATTGTATAAGTGAGACTCTAAATCAACACTCCTAGTAGCAACAACCAAATCAGGATCATGTAGGTCTCTAATAACTACATCATGTGGTGAGAATCCAACTGTCTTACCCGAACTAGAATGGAAAATCTGATAGATAGACAAGAGGTTCGTAGAAATGGCAGGAACCAAAAGAACATCCTGTAGAGAGCCACCATCCAATGAAATAGTACCAGAACCTATAACTGAAAGTTGTGTTGAGTCACCAACTGCAATTTGTGTAGTAGCACTCTGAGCAAGTGAGGTAACCAAACTAGACCTGTGTATGTGTCATATGGTGTGAAGCACCTGAATCAATGATCCAAGTAGCAGTGGAAGATAATGCTTGTGTAGAAAGAGTATGGCCTTTCCCTCTGGGAGTAGGTGAAGGCTGGGGAGAAGAAATACTATGCTTTTGCAAGGTTTCCTCTAGAGCCTCAAGATGTTTCCAACACCTAGAAACTGGATGCCCTTCCTTGCCACAAAAACTGCAAGGTTCACCTATGAACTTCTTAGTCTTGGAGGAAGACTCACAGAACTTAGAAGATTTACCCTTAGGACTGGATTTCTTAGACTCCATTTTATGAGGTGGCTTGGAGGAATGCTCACTACCAATTGAATCTTGTTTGGGCTTCTTCTTTTTCTTTTGTGTCCCCTTATAAGTTTGAGCAACCAAAGCTTGGTTCTTAGTCCTAGATAAGGAGTCCAATTGTGTGATCTTGGCCTGCTCTCTAGTCAACCGATCACAGAACACCTCAAAAGTGGGCATCTGGAATCTCTAACCCAATACATCCATGGTAGAGTTAAAGGTGGAGGAGAAAATTTGAAAGTTTCCTTGAAGCTTTGACAGAATTAGGTAGATACACTTTGTGTCAGTCTTAGCCTATCCACATCCCTGTAATAAAGACCTCTGCTACTTGAACTTCATCAAGAAGTCCTCAATGGATGGAAAATGATCTCGTATAAGAGAGGTAAGCTCTACCTCAATTTGAAGTGCTCTGAACTCATTCATTTTACCAAACAAGGTGTTAAGCCTTGTCCACATAGCTAGAGGGGTATTGCACCCATCAAGATGAAACTATAGACTATCTGATACATGTAAAGAAATCAACCCCATTGCCTCATCCATCTTATTCCTGTGCTACATGATCTTGAAAGGCCTCTGTAAAATTGGTTGCACGACGTCTAAACAAGACCACAACCTTTTTGACCAAAGAAGCCATGTCATTAGGGATTTCCATGTGTGATAGTTATGAAGGTTAGAAGTTCTAGACAAGAAGAGGTCTCGGCCATTTTTTTGGAAGGGGTTTTCTTTTGATATAATTTCAGTTTTACTGAAGTAAATTATAGAAAATAAGAAATAAAACACCCCCACAATTCAATAAACCGAACCCTAGAAGTTGGAAAAGATTGCTTACAATGAGAGCAAGAAAAAGCTTCAAATGAGTATCATGTGTACCTTTGAATTTTTCTGATGAAAATATCCATAAATCTGGATAGAAATCGTAGGTAAAAAAGCTTTCAAGTTAAAGTACAATGCTCACGAGGGTTTGAAGTTCTGCCTTTTCAAATCTGCCAACACAGACATCGGCTCATGCACGACGATCAGAGGAATAAGGTGCAGGTCTAGTAAATGACACTGGGAAGAACACTAATATAAAAGGCACCGGGGAGGACACACAAAAAAATGCCCTTTCACATGCAGAGAATACCAGATCTAAAAACTATAACCAAAACCTCTCAAATTAGGTAAAAAATTCCAAATTTCTTCTCCCAAACCCTTGCTCTTTTTTTCTTCAAGCATGAACAAGATATAGCAGATCCAACTCTGATACCATGTAAGATTTGATGAAAAACAAATCTATTAAGCCCAAGAAACTTGAATGCAAAAACCTATCACAAGGAGGAAAACTATAGGAAACAAACAAGGGTTTTTCTCTGACAATATAAAAGTTTATTATCAGCCAAAAGAAGAATCAAAATATACAATGGATCAATCCTTATAGAAGGTGATCAAAAAACCTAATGGGAAACCCTAATAGGTAAATAGGCATTTAATAATTAGATTTAATTATTAAATAACTAATGCAAGTGCATAAAGTGAAATCTTAAGAGGTAGCAAAGTTAATTTAATCAATGTAATTAAATTAATTCTTTACTCTAATAGTAATTATGTTCAATTTTGTTATAACACAACTTCAGTCTTTGGAGATGAAGTACATGTCCAAGATCTTATATTGTGAAATAAAAGGCCTTCTAGATTTATCTTGCGCACAAATTTCTTTTACATTTTTGCATTATTAAAGTTTTATCACTTTTTGTAATAGGTGAAATCTATTAATTTTCTTAAGCTTTACACCTCTTAATTGCATTTGCTTGACAATTTTAAAGTCTTTTCAACAAATTTATTTTGTACATTTATGCAAGCATGACATTTCATTTGATGACATCTCTTTGAGACATTCTATCAAACTGTTTGCACACCCACATTTTAGATACATGTCTACGAAGACAACTGAAAAAATCATCTATCCTTTATCCTTAGATGTATGTCTATATCATCTAATCCCACAATCAACACACTCCAATAATTGATAAACACAAACTTGAAAAGGGATTTTCAACTAATATTATGGGGACAAAATAGGAAAAGGGTTAATGGGAATAGAAAGTGACAAAATCAATTCTGAAAGGATGAGAAACCAACACAGCCAAACCCCTGCTAAAGAGAGCCCTCATAAGAGATCATTAAAAACAATTTTCCAAGTGGATTTTCACAATTTATTAGATTGTCCATTGCTATTTCTAAATTCAGTTGTATTGATATTTTTTAATCCAAATTTAAGATTTCTCATTAAGATAATACAGAACATAAAGAAATAAAATTACATTTGTTTGATTTCTTTTTTATTAAGTAAAATAGGTTTTATAGGGTACTTGAAACCCACAACAAAATAAAAAAGTAGCGATTAAAAGTCCAGGGTACAACAAAAGTAGAGAAACCAAAGAAACAGGCCACGGGTTGGCCAAGATACAAGCTTCCACGATTAAGGATAGTCAAAACAAAGCAAAAAGAAAGGGGAAGAAGAGAAAAGGCACTAGGGAACAAGATCAGGCAAGGTTCTTGAGCATTCCAGTAGTATTACTTTCAAGAATCTCCATCTTCTCTGCTACGTCTTTAATCTTCTAGATGTCATGGGGTCCTTCTTCAGCCAAGTTTTTCTTTGTTCTAGCTTTGATTCTCTTACCTGGTCCTTCATTAGGCTTCTCCTTATTATCCTCAATGGTCCTCTGCTCATCCTTGTTGTCCATATTCTCTTCCATTTTGTTTATAAGCAGCTTGATATGCTCGTTGGAGGCTTTGAGAATATTGAAGTTTTTCTCTGCTATGCCTTTAAGGGTTTCCTCTAGGATTTTCATGCTTCTTTCCAAATAACCAATCCTAGAATCCAAGCTATGCTTGTTCTCAGTGTCTTTGTGATCCTTTTCGACCATGCTCTAGATTTTATCCTTGAGTTCATCAAGTTCATAGAATAGCCATTTGAAGGACCTGAATTGGTCCATCATACTATTCTTTGCATTGTTTAGGAAATACATCTCCATTTCCTTGGTCTTGTCGTTGAGGACAACCAGTGCGGAGTCAATCAAATCCTCCTTTTGAATTCTTCCATAGATTTCCTCAAGGATTTTAGGGTTCACAGCTTCCCTGATGATCCCCATATGCACTATGTTCATATTGAAATTCCTCCACACTTTTTTCCCTTTTCTTGAGTCTTGACTCTGATACTCCCCAGACTCATTTTTTTCTCCCAAGCTCTCTTGAAAATTGGGAGAATGGGTAGAAGGGTTACCTTGGTATTCATTGGGCTCCTCTATATTAGGGTCCTGAGCATTTTCTTTGGCTCCTAAAGGGGGAGGGGGAGAGTTATCTTCGTTGATGGTGAGGTCAACTGAGAGACAACCTGAGCTTTCCCCCTTGGTGTTGAATTTTTCCCCTTTGGCCTATTCTGTCTTCTTGCTAGTCTCTCCCTTAGAGTATTCCTCCTCTTCATCTGTGTTCATATCTTTTTCATTGTCATTATAATCCTCTTATGAGGGTATCTCCTTTTTGGCCTGCTTTTTGAAGGGTTTTTCTTTTTTAACCAAGCTCGCGAGTCTCTTTTTTGAGGAAGACCCTTGTTGTTTCAATTTTTTGATTTCTTCTTCCTCGTTATCCTCATAGTGCATACCCTCACTGTTTCCTTCGGAGGGGATGTAATCCGACCCAGAAGAATCACTTTTTACATTTTTCTCTGTAATCTCCTTTCCCAAAATTTGGGCTTTGAAGTATTCATAAATTAACAGTAACAGGCCCTCGTGCAAAGAAGGGTTAGCCATGTTCTTCTCCCTAAAACCATTAATGTTTTCATTTATAGAGGAATAAAGATAGAATGGGATGGAAACCTTCATTTCGTGCCTGAAGTGGTTCAGCAGCACAAAGTGATAGGTCCTAATTCTGTTGAATCTTGTGTCTAGAGTGACATAAGAGATTAGAGCCTTAAAAATATTTCTCCAAAACATTTTCATTCCCTCGGGCTAGTAGTAGGTTCCCATCTTGACAATAGCTTTCTTCTCTTCCTCATCCTCACAAAGTCATTGACAACATTGTCAGAGATTTTGTAGTCCCTGTAAATTTTTTTGCCAACTATGGGAATGCCAGTGACCTTGGAAATGACCTCCTCAGTAACAATAAAGGTCTTTCCCTCTATCTCCACAATTCATTTGTTCTAGCTTTTCACAAAGCTGTTAGTGACTGACTTCTTGCTACCGTGAAGCGTTTTGATGAAGGTAGTTATTTCCCCTTTCTGCAGAGCATTCCAAACCTTAGTGCATCACTTCCACTTTACACTATCATTCTCGGGCTCCCTTCTATGTCTTTCCCCAACCATCGCTCTAGCAAGGATTTGGGTGTTTCTCTGGTGCGGTTGAGGTCTATTGATAACAATTTTTCTAGCAATAGTCGTTCTTAGCTTTCTTTTTTTCCTTTGAGTTGGAATGCTATTCTTGGGAATGAATACCCAGAAAGTGTTCTGAGGGGATGCATAGTAATTAGCCTTTTTGTCCCTCTAGTACTTGTCATTTATGGAATGACACTTTTGAAAATCTCCATTACTTTTCACTATTATTTTTTATGATTCCCTCAGTACTTTGGAGTCTAACCCTATCAAGTAGATCCTTCACTTCACAAGGGAAATCTCCACCATGATGCCACATCATCTTAGCTTCCTTTTTAACTGCCAGGTTGGAAAACCAGTCAGCGACGTTGTTGGCTTCCCTATACATGTGGGAAATGTACACTGCTTCAAAAGAATTAAGGATGGCCTGCATTTCTTTGATCATGTTGGAAATTGACCAAGATGGGGTGTGGTTGAGATTTAAGTAGTTGATGATATTCATGGAGTCGCCTTCGAGCCAAAGCTTCTTGACCCCAATGTCATGGGCTAGTTTGGTGACTTGGAGGGCTGCACTCACTTCAACAAAGTGGTTAGTTTGAGGACCAAGAGGTAAGATAACAATCGCTAAGCCAAAACCAAAGTAGTTTCTGATAATTCCTCCGCTTCTAGCCTGGTTAGGATTTCCTTTGGCAGCTCCGTCAAAGTTGGCTTTGGACCAGCCAGTTGGGGGGCAACTCTAGGTACATTTTTTTTTTCTCTTGAGCCACGTCCTAGGCCTTTCCTTCAAAGTGATTAGTGCCTCCATAGAAATAAAAGTTTTCCTTAATAGCAAAGTGGATGTTTTCAAAAATAATTTTAGGAGAGGAGCAATCATGGAAAATTTGATTGTTGTGTTCTTTCCAAACTCCCCTACAGAAGTGAGGAAGGAGCTAGGAGCAAAATAAACAATAATCTGAATTAAACATGGTGAAAGCCCATTGAGAAAAGAGATCTTGGAAAGATAGGGGAAAGCACTAGGATAAATCTAGGGTAGAAAGGAGGAGATTCCAGATGTTACTTACAAAAGAGAAGTGGATAAACAGGTGATCCACCCATTCCTCTTGGTACCTATAGAGCACACACCTGTTGGGGATCTGGAAGCCTCTCTTGATGAGATTATCAACTATGAGAAGGTGGTCCTGGAGTAGGATCCAGAAGAAAACATTGATTTTGGGAGTAAGGCCAGGGACGCAGGCTTTAGCCCAAAGCGGTTTAGCTTCTTGAGTTTGAGGAAGTTGAGAAGAATAGGCTGAAGCCACTGTGAATTTACCCTCTAGAGACCCTTCCAAAATGAGCTCATCCTGAGCAAAGGAGAGAGAGACCGCATGGAGGACTATCATCAGGGGAACTAGGTCCTGAGAAACCTGGGTGAGATCCACCCATTTGTCATCCATTCTATAGTTGCTAGCTTGGGAACTGTAAGTGTGGTTGCAAACTTCTCTCCAGGTATTGAGAGTCTCACAATCTCTCAATCAACCCATCTAAAGCCAGTTGTTCCAGAAGTTTATGGACTGTCCATTCCCAATCTTCCATTTTGCTTTGGATTTAGCCAAATCCTTAGCGTTGAGAAGACTATTCCATATAATAGATCCTTTCAGAGAGTCTATCTCTTCAAAGAAGAGCTTTATTGAGTTATGTGAGATGTATTTTTCTTTAATTGTGTTGCACCATTCCCCTTTGTTGTTGAAGATTCTCTAAATCTGTTTGGCTTGAAGAGCTTTATTGAACAATATTATTTTCCTTATTCCAAGGCTGCCAGCTTTCTTTGGATAGGAAACTTTGTCCCAGGCAATAAGAGGGATTCGCTTGTGATCCTCAGTGCCAGACCAAAGGAATCCTCTCTAAATTCTTTCCATAGCCTCCACAACTTTAGCAGGGATAGAAAAGAGACTTAGAGTGTAGGTTGGGAGGTTTTGCAGAGTGGATTTTACCAATTGAATCTTTCCTACCTGACTAAGGGAAACCCCTTTCCAACCTGCCAGCTTCCTATTGAATCTGTCTATAAGTTTATTCCAGAAGGCTTCCAGAGGTTTAACATCTAAGGGCAAGCCTAGATAAAAAGACAGGAAGGAATTGATACCACAACCCAATATGTTACCAATTTTCCTCTGTCTCCCCTTAGGGGTGTTGATGAAGAAGATGGAGCTTTTATTCCAATTAATGGATTGACCAGTCGCTCTAATGTAAGCATTGAGAAGGTCCTTCACCACTTTTTCTTCTCCCACCGAGGCCTCTCCACCAATAATGGTGTCATCCACAAACTGTTGGTGCAAGATGTTGTTCCTAGAGGAAGGATTAATGCCTTCTAGATCCCCCTCCCTCCTAGAAGCAAAGATGAGTCTTCCAAGGAATTATGCTAGGATGATGAAAAGAATTGGGGATAGGGGATCCCCTTGCCTCAGGCCCCTGGTGGGTTTAAAAAAAGTTGACAGTGAGCCATTGATCAAGATTGCCAGAGAGGGGGTTGATATTATTTGCTGAAGGATCTTGCAGGTTTGGGAGTTAAAGCCAAATGCATGAAGAACTCTTAGAAGGAACTGCCAATCAACTCGGTCATAAGCCTTGAAGAGGTCAAGCTTGAGAAGAAAACCTTCCCTTTTACCTCCTTCTAAGGAGTGGATCACTTCATGCACCATCATTATAGAATCCAAGATCTATTTACTAGGCACGAAGCCAGATTGCTACTATGAAATCAAGGAGGGGAGGAATTTGAGAATCCTTGAGGTGATTACCTTGGATATGATCTTGAGGAAAGAGTTGCAGAGGCTGATGGGTCTGAAAAGCTCCATCGAATCCACTCTTGAAGACTTAGGGATAACCACTAGGAAAGTGACATTGAGGTCTTTGAGGAGACTTTTGGAACCAAAGAATTCTTGCATCGCTTTAACCACATCTTCTTTCACCACATCCCATAAAAGATGAAAAAATTATATAGGGAAGCCATCAGGACCAGGGGCTTTGTCTCTAGGAAGAGAGTCCAGGGCTCTCTTGACCTCAGTCATATTTGGGACAAAGCAGAAGGATTTATTTTGGCCTTCAGTAATAATTTTTGGTATTTTGTTGAGGAGTTTATCTTGGTCCTTCTTGGACAGCTCTTGGTCTTTAGAAAGGAGAGATGAAAAGTATGCAATAGCTTCCTCTGCAATGTCCTTTTTCTCCTACAGGACTTGGTCTCCCTTCTTAATACTGCTTATCCTGCTTGTTGCTCTGTGTCTCATTGTGGAGAGATGGAAGAAATGAGTGTTTTGGTCTCCTTCCCTTAGCCAAATGGACCTCGATCTCTGCTTCTAGAATGTTTCCTCCTGCCCTATGATATTATGGTATTCTGTTAGGATAGATTTCTCCTTTTTCAATCTTTCCTCATCATATCCCTCTTTTTGGATTTCTTCTTGAATGAGGTTTAGGTCAGTAAGCATCTTATCTTTGGTAGTAAAGATATGGCCAAATTCCTCCTTGTTCCATTGTTTGACATTAAATTTGATATTCATTAGCATTTTTGCCACTCTAAACATTGCAGTGCCCTCAACATCAATATTCCACCATTCTTTTATTTTGTTATGCAGATTTGGGTGAGAGACCCACATTTTTTCGAATCTGAAGGAGAAGTTACTTTTCTTGGCAATCTAGTCAAGGGAAAGTGAGATGGGAGAGTGATCTGAGCCAACTTTGACCAAAGTTGAGAGATTAAGAGAATAGTGGTTCAACTAGTCCAACGTGATCAAGGCACGATCCAACTGGACTTGGATGCAATCCCTACCTACTCTCCTTTGGACCAGGTGAATTTAGCTCCTTGGAGATCCATATCAAGGAGAGCCTAGTCGTTGATGAAATCCATTAAGTCTTGCCTACTTTGATTTTATTTGCTTTTAAATATATTAATATTTTTGTAAAATAATAAATGAATTTGTCTATGGTTAACTATAGCACTTATAGGAACTTTATACATTCTTATTTTGTTGGCCCATGACAAAGTCTACTTTCATTAATGATAGATCTGTTTACTTTAGAAACATGAATGCACAATGGGTTTCTCATATTAGATAAGCAGTTGTTTTACTAAGATTCTAAATGTTACCAATTCTAATAAAAGTGGCTCTTCATAATCATTTTCTTGCCATTTTTTTAATTTAATTTTAACTGAATAAAGCAGAGGATAAAATACATAATAAATATTATCTTGTCAATTCTAGTTTATGAAAGTATGGTCGTGAACCTACACCCGTTATAAAGAGTCCCACGAGTCTCTCAAAAAATGATCATCGGTTAAGTTAAATTAAAATCTTATAAGAAATAAGATTTGTTTCATAACACAACAATGTAGAATGTCACATCAAAGTTTTATCACTTTTTTATGCTGGCAGCCATGATACAAAACTACATAAAAACCTAATTCTACATATAGATGGCTCGTTTATGGTCATTATTGTGCATGCACATAAATGTCTTCCATGTATCCCTTTCAAGATACTAAGGAATTTATGTAAGCTCCTTAGTTTTGGGAAAAAAGGAAAATGGCAATGGCTGTGTTGTGAAATATATTTTTTCCTTATCAAATCACTCGACAACTTACAATTTTCTTTCATGAAATTGTTAAAAATGATATGATATATTTATATAATAGTTTGAATCGTTTTGTGTAAATGCTTTTGGGTGGATGCTTCTATCTTTAAAGTTCCCCTTTTCCCTCATACTTTCTTGAATAAACAATTTATGTGGAGCACATAACATACAAATGATATGGATAAATTTGAGATTTACCTTAATTTAGGCCAAGTGTGATTGATATATAATACTAAAGTCTAGACATGAAAGAAAATTTATCTAGACTTTTATGAAAAGAATTTACCAATGCAGAGCTTAACAGTTAAATGGGTTTTAACTGTCAAAGCCATTTGATACTTCAATAGATTTCTGCAACACAACATAAAACCCACTCGGTAATGAAAGCATATGTATTGACTTAAGTCTCTATTTTGAAGCCCACATTCAAATGAAACCAAATGACTCATATACTTATGAATCAAAGCTTTATAGTACCCATGGATGTTCTTCATTATTTTCTTACACATATAGCACAGAGATATCTTGCAATCAATGGGCCTCAGAAGGGCTTATTACCCAAATGGTCTTCTCAACAATCAACAGGACCATTTACGTACATTTTGCAGGCAAAGCTCCGGCCAAATCTGGATCAACCGAATCAAGGAGAGACAGATGTTGAGAATATAATCCCATGCGGTGAGGGCTATGCAACAAAGTTGGGCATCTCATCACCAGGCAACACCACTGCTACCATTCCTCCTCCCTGCCATTTGAACACACCATTATTTCATACCACATGATCATTAATCTGGGTAACATTGAAAATGAAGAGGGAGAAAAATAAAAAGTGGGCATTACCTTTTGAATCCCAAGATTGTTGCATCTTCGACTCTAGCAGATAAGTCATGTTAAGATTATGTAGTGTCACAGAGATTTACAACTCCTATACGAAGATGAAAGGAAAGAAAGCTTTTTGCATCCAGGCTTGGTTCAAATGGTACTACAATCTATAAATTTGACTTTGGAATTTTAAAATCTGCGTGCAGAGAAAAGAATGTATGCAACAACCACCATTACAGTCCTCAAGGAGCAAACCGCTTGACAAACTCAACTCTAGACGAAATTACTCAAAGCATGCTTTAGGGGCAAGAAAGAAGGGCGAAATACGCTGCGGATAATCCTGGCAATTGGTTAGATTGGTAGATGAAAGGCAAAGATCAACACATTGACCATCATAATTAATTTTTTTGACAAACCTACTTGCTTGTGTCTGAAGATAGTGTACACTCAGCATAACGTGCTCTTGCTAATCCGTATACGTTATCTATAATGAGGGGACAACAATACTGTATGCGGGCCTCTTTTAACCAGTGTGGTGCATGTAGGGGAGAGGATCCAATACTTGAGCACCCTAATTTTGGGCTTCTCAAAATCTTATGTGGAAATTTCAAATCACTCCCATTTTTTTTTACAGTAGCTTACTTGGCGAGTCTCCTGCTTATAACTAAGGTTTCAAAGCCACATCATCAAATATGATGCCACTTCAGCATGCTTTTTGCCAAGGTGTCCAAAACAGCCCCCCAAAAAAGTGAGACCAATCATAGTGAATTAGGGACCCCAATACTTGTGCAGCTGATGTGGCATCACACTATTGGCTACTTTTTAGAATAAAGGGCACATTTCATTCAAATATGGGTAGTCATCATTAGCAAAAACAACTTTAAAGTCACAACTATTGGTACAATGTTGTAAAAAATACTGGATATTAAATCGACAACTGTGGGTATTAAGTTAAGAACTGCTATTACAACTATTGGAATGTGTTCAAGTACTGGGTCCTCTCCCCTAATCAGAAGAGCAAATGGTGTCTCGTTGCCTTGAAGTTTAGGATTTCATGGATGAAATTGATAACTAATCAACTAGTCCTATGGGATATTTTATTTATTAGTTATCTTTAGTAGCTTATTTTTATAACATTTTGGTAGTTTTCTTCCAATTGTCTCAACAGTTCGGATTGTAATATATTTTCTAGTTTTTCAATTCTATTTGTGTGTGCATTTTTATTTGTATTATTTTGTGCCTATTACAGTGGTATCAGAGCCAAGTTGTAGAACCTGTAGAAAAAAAAAGTACAGGCTCTGGAGTTTTGATTTTGATTGTGAAGTAAATGGTTTTCTTCCATATAGTATAGAATACAAAATATATTTTAAATTGAACACTATATTCCAATGTATTCTTTAATTTCAATTGTTGGAATAGTTCTTTCTAAGAAAGAGAACTATCATGAATGGTTTCGAAAAGTTAAAAATACTTTTATTTTTAATGATTTGTGGGATGATATTTGTGAAAGCAAAGATGATAGTGCAGAAGAGTCACAACTTATCATCTGGAAGAGTAAAGATAAAAAGGCTTATGCGTTGATTGCCACCTCAATTAGTGAAGAGGTAAGTAGACATATAATCTCTTGCAAAAATGCATTTGCAGCATTAAAGAAACTCAAAGATTTGTATGATTCACATTCAGAACTTGAAATCATTCAGTAGTTAATAAAGTTATTCAATTTAGAGTTGAAAGATAATGATCCAATGAAGTTGGCTTATGAAATTAGAGCATTATTTCATGATATTGAAGCTACGGGTGTAAAAGTTGATCTTCAACTCACTGCTTTTATTAAAGCTCTTTATCCTACTTATTCACACTATCTTGAGTCTCTTCAAGCTAGTGAGAAAATGAAGGATATAACATTTGATAAACTTGTGGAAAAAATAGCAGAGAGAGAAAAAGCCTTTGGGAAGAAGGCATCAGTTTCAAATGCTGAGACTTTATGTCTTGCACAGCAGGGGCAGACATCTAAAGATATTTTTTCTAAACAAGACACCAGCAATAGAGGTCGTGGAAGAAGACAATCTAGTGGAAGAGGTGGCAACCAATATTCTTAGTCACAACACAAGCACAAAGATTATCAACACAGAGACATCCAATCGAGAGACAAGCAATCTATGCAATGCTATAGATGTGGAGAAATGGGTCATAGTTCCAACCTTTGTCGAACTCCTTGGGAGAAGATTTGTGATAAGAAGGAAAAGCCACCAGACAAAGGTAACCCTCCTGAATCTACACACTATGTTGTAGCACATTGTAATGTTAGGATTGAAGAAGTTTTTAGTACTTCATATTTTTCTTTGAATGATACTTGGTTGTTAGATATTGGAGCCACATGCCATATGACATTTAGAAGAGATTTTTTTGAGACATTCAATGATCAATTGGATGGAGTAGTATATTTTGCTAACAAATTTGAATTACAACCTTCAGGGATTGGTTCTGTTAGACTTAAATTACCAGGTCTTGTTGATTACATACTTTCTAATGTTCTTTATCTCCACAGTTGAAGAGAAATTTCATATCCCTTGTGAATATTAGACAGCAAGGTCATTCAATGCATATGTTTGATGGCATCATTGAAATTAGACGATCTATTGATTCTGTGATTGTTATGACTGGGGTAGAAGTTGGAACACTTTTACATTTGAAAGGTACTTCATCACATTCCCAGAATACTACAAATTTCTCTTAGCATAGTGGTAACTTGTCTTCTAGTTTGTTATGGCATGCAAGATTTGGTCACATTAGCTATGATAGTCTCAGGATCATGAAACGAAAAGGAGTTCAAGGGCTTCCCACTATTCCAAAACAAATTTCTCAATGCGATGCTTGCATTTTTGACAAACATAAATAAAGACTTGTAGCAAAGGGATATGCTCAGAAAGGAGTTGATTACACTGAAACATTTGCTCCTACAGCAAAACGGGGTACTATTCGAGCTTTGTTTTCTTTAGCAGCACAAAAAGGATGAAATATACATCATAAGGATGTTAAGATAGCCTTTTCGAATGGAGATTTGAAAGAAGATGTTTATATGTTGCAACCTGAAGGGTTTGTTATCAAAGGTCAGGAACAAAACGTATGTAAATTGATAAAATATTTGTATGGTTTGAAGCAAGCACCAGGTGCTTGGTATGAAAAATTAACTGAGCACCTCCTGAAACTAAACTACAAGCACTTTCATTTAGATGATGCAACTCTCTTTGTCAAGAAAATTGGTAGATCAATTATATTTCTAGTTGTATATGTTGATGATCTTCTCATCACAGGAAATAATGATGATTATATTACATCTATTAAAAGAGAGTTGAAGAAGGTTTTTGATATGACTGACTTAGGGTTACTACATTATTATTTAGGTATTGAAGTCATTCAAAATCCTAAGTTTATTTTTATTTCTCAGAAGAAATATATTGGAGAGTTATTATGCACATTTGGCATGGAAGATTGTAATTCTGTTTCCACTCCAATGAGCAAAATTTGAAGATTTCTTCCAATGAAGAAAATGCTTTTGAAGATCCAACCAAGTACAGGCAGCTTGTTGGAAGTTTGATTTATGTCACCACTACTCGTCTAGACATTACCTTTGCAGTGGGAAATTTGTCCAGATTTATACATAAACCATGTGAAGGACATTGGGTTGTAGCACAACGAGTTTTGAAATATTTAAAAGGAACTCAGATTCTTGGTATAAAATATTCAAAGGTTTCTGATTTCCATCTTACTGGCTGTTCAAATTCAGATTTTGATGGTGACAAAGAGAATGGAGTATCTACTTCAGGTTATTTGATGATTATGGGATCAACTGCTATCACATGGAGATCAAAGAAATAAACAATTCCTACTGACTCTACAACCGAAGTAGAATATGTAGTAGCAGCTCAAGCCACAAAAGAAGTTGTATGGCTCAGGAATATCCTTGATGATTTGGGGGAGAAACAGATGACTTCAACACCTTTATTTGTTGATAACAAATCTGCAATACAACTGGCCAAAAATTCTAGATTTTGTGACAGAACCAAGCATATCAACACCAAATATCACTTGATTCGATATCATGTTGAAGCCAAAACCATACAGCTACAACATTGTTCTACCGAAGCCCAAATCACCGATATCTTCACCAAAGCACTTGGTCGTGTCAAATTTGAGTGATTCAGAATGCTCCTTGGCATGACAAATATCCCTTCAGATTAAGGGGGGAATGATAACTAATTAACTAATCCTACGGGATATTTTATTTATTAGTTATCTCTTGTAGTTTATTTTTTATAACATTTTGGTAGTTTTCTTCCAATTGTCTCAATAGTTCAGATTGTAATATATTTTCTGGTTTTTTAATTCTATTTGTGTGTACATTTTTATTTGTATTATTTTTGGCCTATTACAGAAATAATGTTCGCTCTATTTGTCAAACTAGTGAGGTTGCAGGTGGGAATTGTTGGGTTTATCGATCAACTATCATTGGACGTGTGGAAGGCATGGAAGAGTAAGGCTCATTGGGTTCCCCAAGGAGCACTTATTCTCAGTGCTTTTAGTATCCAACTGTTGGGTCTTCTGGACACTGATAACGTGAAAATTTTAGATTACCCCAACTCAAAAGAATATGATCTAATTAGAGTGTTAAGAAATGAGTTGTTGATTGACGGGGGAAGGGTAATGGTGTGCTTGTATATGGGTTACTTGCTACCCGAAATGGCCCGCTCGCCCTCTAAAAGCATGGTATAGAACGATATAGGGGCTTTGGCCCTGTGCTTGGGCACTCACACAGTCTCATAGATCTATGTGTTTAAGGAGTTGTACTGGAACGTATGGGAAGATTATAATTGTTGGCCTCTATTTTGTCCTTAATGCAAAGGACTGTCGTGCATTCATTGTTGTCTGTAGTCATGTGATTGTGAATGACTTACCTTGGGTTAGTTATCATAGTTTCCATTGACTTCGGGTTATTGCAACTTGACTTTTATTGCTCCACGTGTTTCACTCGTATGGTGGATTTGAAATAATTATATTTTTGGATACAATGTAAAAGTCTTTTTCTTTCGAAAGGTATTCATGATTCAGTTGATTTTTGTCAAACCCTAATGAGGGGCACTGCCATGGATAGCAATCTAGTTCTTTTTGCAGCTCTATTTTTTAGTTTGAAGTTCTGGGTTTTCAGTATATTTCTTATCTTCATGCAAGGAATAGGTTGATACCATTTTTCATGGTATCTTTGCGTCATTGTCGAAGGTATTTGTGTTGAATGATCATAGAAGGTTCTATTAACATTATTCTCCTCTTATTTTGTTCTGAATCAATGGCTAACACATGTTTTTTAATGTGTTGTGAGTTCTCCTTGAGATTGGTCTCTGCTGGCTTTGACTGGGTACCGAAATGTCATTTTGTTATAATTCTTAGTCAAGAGGTATGCATTCGTTGGCTTTGCTTCTCGTATGCTGGACATTGATACATACTTGTTTTGTGAATATTTGTGTGAAGAAGTCTCAATAAATCTGGTAAACAAAGTTTTTCATCTCTTAAAGAGACATGCTTTGATTATTTGAAAAAGGTTATAAGTCCTTCTCTGTTGCATCTCTTTTGCTCTTCGTAAGTTGGAAAAGGTTGTTACAGAGTATATCTTCTTCTATGCTACATTCCTTATGATCTTCATATGTTGTTTTTCTTCATGCGAATCCTGAAGGAAATATATGTTACTTCTTTGTTCCTCCTTTGCAGTGATCTCACACTTATCACTTTTGGAATACGGTTATTCTGACAGTTGTGAATAACTTCAATTTTTTTTTGAAACTGATTGGTTCAGTTATTGGACCTACCCGGAAATACTTGAATATTATGCAATATCTTATGAAGGTTTATGAAAGTTGACAGTTTGTTTGGAAATCAATTTTGATTTCGAAAATTGATATTAAAATCAATTTTAGCAGTGGTTGTAACTGCTCTTGTAAAATCTTTTGAAAGCATATTTCGTATGCTTCTATTTAAAAAAGATATATGATTGTGAAAAGCACTGATTGAAAAGAAGGCTTTATTCTAATATGAAAATCATTGAAAGAACTATCTTAAATAGTTTATATCTATAAGGTGTATGCATTATGAAGAGCATACAGTTATATATATAAACTGTATTGACTGAAATCCATTTGTAGAAAGAAGTGAAGGGCTATAGCCTAGGCAAGCAGTTGTAGTTGTTGTTGTATAAGGAGGGTTATTGCTCAATAAAGTTACAGGTTCTACTGGAGTGGTTTTTCTCCCTATGACAAAACTGTAAGGTTTTGAGGGTTTTCCACTCGGCACAAAATCTTGTCTTGTTTTTGTGAGTTGATTTCTTTTCATATGATTCACTTTTCTACAGCTTATAAAATAGTTATTTCAGAAGTTCAAAGTTTTCATTTGCTATAATCTTACTAAAGTTATTGTATTCTGATTCACCCCCTTTCAGAATTATCACCACTTCCAACATATAATATTCCCATTAATCCAATGTCTATAGTGTCGAGGTTGTGTACCGGGCTCTGCGCTTTATCGCTCTTCCTCCTCTTGGGTTCCGCAGTATTTGCTGGCAGAACTCTCCATATTTTAGTCAGGCAAAAGATTCCCCTTGTTCTGAAGAAGGAAGCGCAAGATGTTTACAGCCAAAGATATGTTGAGAAGAGCGTATTGCACTCGTGGGTCGCGGCATGGGTTTGCAGGCCTGATTATATTATAACCAGGTTGGTGCTGGCTTTGTCAGTGGGAGTGTTGGTTACAGTGTCGCTTGTGCTCTTTGTCGTGGAATGCAGAGCTCAAAACTACAAGGTACTAATTCTAGGCCTAGGCTATCTCCCTATTTTATGATTAGAGCATGGTATTAGTTTTTGGATGAAAGAATGTAAGAATGAAAAGCAACATATGCAAGAATGTAGGAATCAAAAGCAACATATGCAAATTCAGCCTCTCAAATACTAATCTGTAGTCAGCGTAGGCCTCTCTTAAGCAGCGTGGTGCATATAATCAGAAGAGCGAATGGTGTCTCGTTGCCTTGAAGTTTAGGATTCCATGGACGAAATAACGTTCGCTCTATTTGTCAAACTGGTGAGGTTGCTGGTGGGAGTTGTTGGGTTTATCGGTCTACTGTCGTTGGACGCGTGGAAGGCATGGAAGAGTAAGGCCCATTGGGTTCCCCAAGGAGCACTTATTCTCAGCGCTTTCAGTATCCAACTGCTGGATCTTCTGGACACTGATAACGTGAGCATTTCAGATTACCCTCAGTCAAAAGTATACGATCTGATTAGAGTGTTAAGAACTGAGCTGTTGATTGACGGGGGAAGGGTAATGGTGTGCGTGTATATGGGTTACTTGCTACCCCAAATGGCCCGCTCGCCCTCTAAAAGCGTGGTATGGAACGATATAGGGGCTTTGGCCCTGAGCTTGGGCACTCACATAGTCTCAGAGATCTATCTGTTTAACGAGTTGTACTGGAACGTACGGGAAGATTATAATATTCCCATTAATTCAATGTCCATAGTGTCGAGGTTGTGTACTGGGCTCTGCGCTTTATCGCTCTTCCTCCTCTTGGGTTCCGCAGCATTTGCTGGCAGAACTCTCCATATTTTAGTCAGGCAAAAGATTCCCCTTGCTCTGAAGAAGGAAGCGCAAGATGTTTACAGCCAAAGATATGTTGAGAAGAGCGTATTGCACTCGTGGACCGTGGCATGGGTTTGCAGGCCTGATTACATTATAACCAGGTCGGTGCTGGCTTCCTCAGTGGGAATGGTGGTTACAGTGTCTGTTGGGTGCTTTGTCGCAGAATGCATAACTCAAAACTACAAGGTAATAATTCTAGGCCTAGGCTATCTCCATACTCTATGATTAGAGCATGGGTGTTTTTCAATAGCCATAACTTACAACATATGCTCTCTTAAAATGCAGGTTCTTCATTTTTATGATGGAATAGACTGGTTCAGATACGTGGTTACGGGCTTCATGGGTTGTCTCATCCTCATGGGTTGGAGCATTATCTTTATTAGATGGATGCTCGCCATCATCTTCTACTTCCCAAGCGAAGATAGAAAACTATTTCATGTGGAAGATTTCTGGACAAGACACATTTTCGAAGTAATGGAGGATATAGAGTTTTCACGAACCTCGTGGGATCAACGAGTTACTGGGGGAGGCTTTCTCGAGAACTTGAAGCTTCGCTTCTTGAGGACCTTCAAAGTACATATTTTTCTCCGTTGTCCCTTGCTCTTTTTGCAGCGATTTATAATTTGTTTTAGTAAACTCTGTTGGTCTTTGTCCGAGGTAGTTTTCTTGGCCAAATTTATTCGCTCGTGTCTAGTCAGAGATGTGGGTCCTGAGTTGAAAGGTGCTTTCGAAAAGGCGAGGATGCCCGGGGAGTCTGCGCAATGTTTGTTGCGTGGCAGTCGAAATGCTATTAAGCAAATAAAAAGTTTCATGGAAAAGGGCCGTAGAGATGGTAAGAAGTCCGACAAATTGATTGGCCTCCTGCAGAATGTATGGACAGATCAAAATTCTGCAGGTAAATTATTTTTAGATGCTCTGCGTGACAGGTTAAAGGTGGACAGCCGTTTCAATTATTTGACAAAGCTCTCATGGAAGATGACAGCGCTTTCCCTCATTAAGCTGATTGAATTGAACGACCATGAAGCGGCCGGCCGTGAAGCCGTCAAAGATGCTTTGGAAGCTTACTCTCAAGCCTACGATTTCTTAGATTTGCTTGACAATCCCGTCGGTAACAATTCCAATTACAATCCGGAATTGTTTGTCGGAGCCGCTGATAAACAATTTATAGTTATGAAAAGGAATCTCCGAGATACCAGGTCGCTTTTCAGTACAGAGAATAGTACTATGCCAGCTCAAGAACCCGAGGACTCTGTAGACTCTATAGACTGGTGGAAAGTTGCTGTGAATAACAGCTTGCACAAAGTCCGCGAAACCATAGAGGAGAGTAGTACAAATTCCGAGACAGCACAGTATACTTATTCTATGGAAAGAATTCAGAGGTTATTGGCAGACATGCTGGCTATTGCGTTGAAAGAGGAAGTTAGAACAGCGTTAGTGGACAACTGCCGGGAGTGGGCAGAAATGTTAGAGGACGAAAAGATCAGGGCATCAGTTTATATTGCTGGAAAACTTGGAGGAGTCGATGAAGAAGTCAATAAACCCAATGGTAGCCGGGAAGCAGCTGATCCCAGTACTTGCTGCGAGTGTAAATCTGGGGAAATTTGGAGTAAAATATGTTGTGGGGGATGTCATACAGGCACTTCAAGCTCACAACAATGAATCTGCACTTACCCATTTTGATATTTGCGCCACTCTATTTAGTTATATACTATCCATTTCAAATCTCGCCTTAATATTTATTAGTCCCTCACTTACTATTTGCAGTTAACTTGTTTTCCGAAACCGTGTCAGAATTTCTCCCAAACTGTGTGGAATTTTAATCCTATGATCTGCAGTAATTTCTTCATTACAATAATTTATCTATTTGTTTTCCCTATTTATTAATTAGTGGCTCAATTTCGCCAATGAGTTAGTTCTTTTTCATTCGTTTGAATTTTCTAAATGCAAGTTTAAGTAGTTTTTTTAATTTGTTCCTCCTATTTTTGCATTTTTATAAAAATTGGGGAGTAAATATAAAGTATTAGCCAATGTTTCATTCCTAAGGTTCTAGTGGGTAGGTGGCATTTGCAAAGCAATTGGCCTGCCTTGTCTTTGCTATCCCACTAAATGCCATTAATTGTCTGAGCAGTAATCGTAAATGATGTAGTTCTTCCGCACCCATTCAAGTCAGCTGGACTCCAAGGCAGTTGCAGTGTACCATGAATTGACAGAGCAATTAGAGGAGGCGACGCGTGTCTCTGCTTCAAAATTCCCATAGGACACCACAAATGGAGCTTTGCTCCACTCGGTCTTTACAAGCCCACCTCTGGTGCGTTCCACAGGCTCGAATATATTCTCATCGCTAGATTCTTCGGATATTACACTCCCAAATCCTCGCTGTTCTTGAAAACTCTCATGGGAGTCCCATCCATAGAAAACCTTCAGAGTACCATAAATACGCATTATAAGTACAATATTAAGGATGTTAAAACTAGACGGCCAGGCCAAAGAGGACAATATTCAGTAGTTGATTTGAAGTTGGGGGGACAATGTTAACTTACATAATTTGTTGGGGATTCCATGTCAGAGAGAAGTGTGAAAGTCTGCCGGGGGGTCGAACCAGAGGTAGAATTGCTGCTAGCGGTTGCCTTTGCCTTGAGAGAAAACATTGGTGTGCATAATGTACGGATCTCACGACAGATTTCCTAGGAATTCAAAGTCTATTTCATTGTGTGTAGTCTCTTGCGACGAGAGCTGCGTCAGAACATATGTTGGAATTAAGAGAGATAAGGTACTGAGAAGGGAGGGGTGAATCAGTGCCCTCAAAAATTTTTATTTGTAAACCTTTCAAATCTATGACAGTAAACAATAATAACCTTGCAAAATAACTTGTATCTAATTGCATGTGTCATTCATCCATTTGACTTGTAAAGTAAACAACATGAAATCAATATCAATCACATAACACAAGTATTTTGGTAACGTAGAAACCTTTGTTAGAAGGTAAAAACCGCGGTGGAGATGACACCCACAAATTCTTTACTACTGCAGATAGAAAATGTTTGCCTATTAGGGTTATAAGTTTTGATCACTTTTGGTGATCTTATCCTATTAGGAGTAACATATCAGATCAGCTAGATCTACCTAATTATAAGATTTTAACAACACTAATGAAGTGTACACTCGGTTAAGAGATTTACATAAGACTGTTAAGTCTACTCTGTTAAGAGATTTATCCAAAAACTCTATTACAATTGTTAGAAAGCAATAGGCAATTATTTGCTAATTGACAACTTAATTGTCTAATATAGATCAATAAGTACTGAATATTATTCACCTTTACTATGGTGAATCTCTTCTCTGAACTGCTTGGTTAGCCTATTCTGATTCTGCTTAATCTGATCTCTTCTGTATACTATTCTGCTATGTCAACTAATAGTCTTGAAGTTAGGCAAGTTCTTCAAGTGCTCCTTAATTCATACACCAGTTCACATTACAAATGATGCAAATATACATTTATAAAGCATACCTTTATGCCGCTTAAAGAAAATTAGGTTACAAATCTTAGACAAAAACCCTAAGATCTATGGTGTACAAAAATGACTTAGATCAAAATATTACATAAGATATACATTGCATTTAATGAATATCTTGACAATAAATATCCCTCGATCCTTGTAATACGTTTTATGATCTATTGTAACCATTTGCATAGAAGAATGTGTCATTCCTGATTACTATGCCATTTTCCTGTGATCCTCGGTAAAAATTATTTAAAATGCTCGGTGTATACTAGTGCTCGGTGTTTACTATCGCTTGGTGTCGGTGTCGGCTGATGCTTAGTAAATTGTCTAATGCTCGACGTTTAAGCTTAACCGATTGGTTTGTTTTGTTTCTAGTTACTGACTAGCTTATTATAAGTAACCGACCAATATCTTTGATAACCTTTGATACTAATGACAACCTTTAATGCTCAATAGAGATAACAATCTCCCCCTTTAGCATTAGTATCAAAACTTGAATGTATATAGATAAAAATTTTTATATATAACTTATATCTCCACCATATACATATATACTTATCAAAATTTCTATTTACTCTCCCTCGGTGCATGCTCTCAGTAATATGTAGTGTACGTAAAGCACCTATGTACATATTTGGCATATTGACATATACATTGATTTCTCCCTTTTTGATAGTAATGCCAAATACAAATAAATAAACTGTATACTCACATCTTGTCAAAAATATACTTATGGGTTTTCTTCATAGACTCCAAGAGGTTTTCCCATTCCTCTTTCAAGTTGGTGATAGCAATATGCTCAAGACCAACTTGTGCATGCATTGCAAAGATATTTTTCAACATAAAAATTTCTGGTGTTGCAACAAGTTGTTCTTCTTTGCCATCGTGTTTCTCAAAAATCTTTAGGTATGGAAGGAGTTCTTTCTGTAACTCTATGACCTGATCGATGATTTGCTCTTCTTGTTTCTTGAGATCTACTATTAACTGCATGAGTTCCTAAACTCTGTGAATATGTTTTAAAAAATCTTATGGCTCTGTTATAGTTGCCTTTGCACTAGTCTTGATTTCCTCTTCTAGACCTTTGATCTTTTCATTGATCTCAATAGTAAAGGTTTCCATAGTGCATAGCTTCAATAAGAATTGACAAATTAACTGGGTTATAGATTTTATCTTGCTTATTACCTCATATAACTTGACCTTGTTTATTGTCACTTCTTAGCTGATTCTTTCTGCCAGTTTGTGTTGAATCTTGCATTCTGCCTTTTCTTCAATTCGCTTGTCAGCATCAATGTTTGGGGCATTTATCTTCTCAGTAAGTAGAGCAAGTTGATCTATGATAGGAGTATCTTCATCAATGTTTACTTCAGGCACTACCTGTTGTAATATATCCCTAACATTTGTTAATATTTCCTTTTGTTTGTTCTCTTGCTTCAACTTTTCTTGTGCTTCTTTTCTTGAACATAGTTCCCCATATCTACTCAATTCCTTAGGGCTAAGGGTCCTCGAGTCACACTCTGGTATTATTATCACTTCATCTAGAGTGGCCGGCCCTTTTGCTTTCTTTTTCTTCTTCTCTGGTGCTAGGGGTAACTTCTTCACAATAGTGACAAGAGCCTTGTCTTGTGTATTTGGAGTATCCTTCCTGATTGACACACTTTCTTCCTTCTTCTACTCCTTGGTAACCTGTGTGTCAGTTGAGTGAGTGGGAGCCTCGGATGTGGTGACAGGTGGGGTCACCTCAATTGCCTTAGGCTCATCTTGTTCCTTTGTCTCTATAGTCATTGCCTCTATTCCTTCAGACTTATTTATCTCTGCAAGTGTCTCGGTGTCTTGTTCCCTTGTTGTGTCTTTTTGTCACTCGGGGTCTGAGCCTTCGGGTTGCTCCTGTGAAAGAATTTCTATTGCCTCTGCAAGTATAGGAAGCTCACCCGATAATGATGTAAATGCACAATTAGTGGCTTGTCCTTCATCCTGAGTATGTGCAGGTACAATATTTACATCCTCATCATCTCTGTCATCAGCATCACCATTTGTGATGTCCTCAAAGAGTACATCATCAGTGGTTTTCTTCTTTATTTGGATCTCTGTTGGATCCAGTGCATCCTTTGAAACATTTATGTCTTCCTTTTATTCAGTGATATCAATTACCTTGATAACTGATATACCAGAGTCCTTCGACTTCTCTCCTATAGTGTCATCAATGTAGATACCTTTTCCTTTGGAATATTGTCTCTTTTTAGAAAAATTTAATAATGCATTTTGCTCAGCTTGTTCTTTGGCTTTGAGAATTGATTTCCATAGGAAATTGCCAGTTTCATTAACATCTACTGCATTCTCATCTAGTATTAGCATAGCTCATTTCTTTACAGTAAATCTTGCTTGATAATTAGTCATGTATTCATTAATTTCTGCTAAGCTTAAATGTGGGCCTGCTCGAACTAGAGATCTTTCTCTCTTTCTCTTCTTGGTGTTTAGTGCATAAGCCCACTTCTGATTTACTCTATCATCCAACTCCTTAGGCAATGATAGTTCAAATTCTAATGGAACTCTTTTAAATTTTATCATCATTTGTATAACTGCCCCTTCAATCTTTGTTTGATCCTCATTTGACATTTTGTCAAATCTGCTAAGTTCAGGATTAGTAAGGTCACCGTTCTTAATTATGTCTTCAACAATTTCATCTATCGACCTTACCTTGTTGCTTACTACTTTGAATTTACTGATGTCATCTTCATTTTCATTATCCTCAAGGTCTTCTTTACCTCTTACCAGTCTTCTCCTTTTCTTTGGTGCCTTAGCTACAATTTTGGTATTTCTCTTGGCATATGTCTTTGTCAGTGTAGCTGCCCTTGGTCTTGTGATTTTCACTAATCCTTTCTTTGGTGGTAGTGAGGCTGTAGTTGATGATCTTGTCCTTGTACCTGTTTGTACTGGCAACTACTTTTGCTTTTGAGTTTTGGTGGGAGGAATTAGAGTAGGGTCTTTCTCTTTTTTAGACTCGGTCTCCTCACTGTCATATGGTTTGTCAACTAATAGTAACTGACCTTCGGTTGTTGCTCTAACTGGTGACTCCTCAGATGAGTCAGAGATATCTCCAAATCTAGCAGTTACATCCTTCTTCATCTTCTTTGCCTTCCTAGTCATTTTATTTATGGCCAAACCTGTTGTGATTCTAGACTTAGCTTCTTCATAAATTCCAAACCTAGTGGCCTTGGGGTTTTTGGTAATGCTAGTAGTGCTTATATAGATTTCAATTTGAAATCATAGTTCATTTTGTAGCCCATAGGTGCTAGCCATTTTATCCTAGGTTCAACTACTTTGATCATGGTATGATCAGTGTCTACTACAAAACATATGTTTGTCTCAAATTTCTTAACTAACTCTCGTAGAATTCTACTTCTTTGATTCATTTTGGCCTTAAATTCCTTAAAGTACTCATCAAAAACTTTATGCATATCATCTTCTAACTTGTTCATCATCTCGGTAATCTATACAGTTATTGGTTTATCTATTGACCAATTTATTTTACCAACGCCAGGGAGATACTTTTGTAGATAGAAGAATAAACAAACAAGGAGTGAACCAAACTTACATGTGTTCGACTTCTTTGACCTTATAATCTTCATGTTTTCCTATAATTGGTTCAGTAGTAACTCTGCAAGATCAATTTGGTGATCTTTTTTTACAATTTTATGTGCCATGTCGATTGCGCTACAAGGTACACTGTTTAATCTACTTGACTGGAATATCTTGTACCTGATCACATGTGCTACAAATTTTACTACCAGATCTTTGATTGTTGAAATCTTCAATGCTCGACCATCCCATACAGCTCTAGTGTTCTCAACATCAGCTCGAGATGAGATTCGAAAAGATTTAGTCTTGTCAGTTGTAGGGTAGCCAGTAACCCTACTGATCATTTTCTTTGTGACCTCTATTGGTTTATCCAACCAAAATTTACCATCATGATACCAACTCAATAAAATCCTTATCCAGTCTATTTTGAATGATTGCAGAAAGTGTATGGTGCACGATAACCCTAATTTCTCAATCTGTTCATATTCTAGTTTTATTTTTCCATTGGTGCCACACAATTGTTGATATGCCACAATAGTCTCAAAATCTCCTACTTCACCAATTTTGCAATGAATAAACAACCGTATGTCTTTTGTCAACAAAACCCTATCTGGTATGCTTGAAAAAGCACCCATTGAATCTATTTGTGATGTAATCTTGGGGTGTAGTTTGTACTTAGGTTCATCAAAGTTAGCTCTAACAATCAAATTTACCTCTTCCTCAATACTATGTGATTTGCTTGCGGATGATGTAGATGCCATAAATTGATTTAGGGTTTCGGCAAGCAGTAGGTTAATAAAGTGTTCGATTGCAAATGTACTTACTCAGAGTCATCGAAGAGTAATGTTGGTTCGATCTACAATAACCTTCAATTCTTCTGAAAATATTTTACCTTGAACTCTTTTATGTGAAATCTTCACTCTTTGAAATCGCAATGGCAAAATTAACTCTATTTCTCATGTATTTATAGACTTTTCGATATTCTTGCTCAAAATTTCATGCGTTAAATGCTTGACCTAACTTTCAGTTCATAACCGATGTCAGCTCGGTAAAGACTATAGGATGTCAACAGCTTGGTTAACATGCAATTTCTTTCGTCAGTTGATACATGCGCTCAATTAACCTTGAATAGTGGATACCGATGGGTAACCAACTCCCAGTCTTGCTTTTACCAACTATGTAACATTGCTAGCTCTTAACATATAAACCACAATGCATCTCTTTTTATGCAGATTTGGTATGTGCTCATTATATATATGGAGCTGTATGTAAAATGTGATCATTTTGAAATGTCAGTCCCATACATACCTATTTCACCTTAGGTGGAGGAACCAATGTCACCCAATCTAGTGGATGAGGTTTCACCGACAACATTACTTGTCTCAGCATTCTCATTAGATGCCTTTCTCCACATAGTGTTCCTTATCTTCATGATATCTACAATAGCATTTCCACTCTCAAATACATGATTTTCTTTTGGTGCTCGGTCTCTATAGTCCTTGCTTAAATGACCGACTTTATGACAATGTATACATGCCATTCCAGTGCTTGTCCAGCTTCTTGATTGTCCAGTCCATCTTTTCCTGTTACAATTTTCCTACAATGTGCCCATATCTACCACATGCAACACAGTTAGCCCATGTATTATAATCCCAAATATAAGAATTACCTTGTCTCTTCAGTTGATAAGGCTTGCACTATGTTTTATGCTTAGGAGTCCATACTTGCTTCATTTTTGCCTTACACTCTTGTGTAGTGTGTCCGTGCTTATTACAGGTATAGCATAACTTCTCCATAGAAGGATTGTTAGCATTCTGTTTAGCTCTACATTCATAAGCTTGATGTCCATATTTTCCACAATAGTAACAATGTCCATCAAATTTAGGAATAACAGGAGGTTTTCCTTGTGCTCTGCTTCTACAAACATTGGAGGTGTGACCTATTTTGCCACAGTGATAACATGTCAACACTTTAGGTCTTTGATTTTGATTGTTATTGACCTGTTCAGCTTGTTGTGATGATTCTCCTTCACTGGTATAGCCTAGACCAACTTTACTCCCAAATCTTCTTTGATTAATTAGAAAGTCATCAATCTTTTTAGAACTTTCCTCAGCCAATTTCTTCGTTTCATTGTGTTGTTGTTGATTTTTCACTTCATTTCTTAGCTTCTCATTCTCCTCTCTGAGTATTGCAACATCTTCTAGTCTTCTTGACAATTCTCCATTCACTCTGTTAACCTCTTGATTCACAGTCATCATTTGATTAGATACTTGAAACTAACGATTGGTGAGTCTTTGTATTTCACTTTCTTTAGCTTGAAGTTGTTCAATCATTTGTCTTTGATCTTCAATAGCCATATTCCTTTCTTGTTCATCTTGTCTAGCATTGTTCATTATCTCTACCATTCTCACCATCTGAGATTCTTGACCGATTTGAAGTGCTTTCACTTGTTCAAATAGATGCTAATTATTTTCAGACAAATAAGAGATTATGCTTTCAAATCCATCAGAAATGCTTCCAGAACTAGATCCAATGTGATCAAACATTTCATCAATAGATTCTTTATGATAACCGATCTCATTTTGCAGAATTTCCAGGTGCTTCCTTTCAACCAGTAGTTTCTTCAGTCCTTCCTTAGCTTGCTTAAATTATTCAACAAACATTTGCATCTGTATCTTCTGATTCTCAATAGTCTTATCTAGCTTATACCTCTCCATGACTTATATCTTTACCCTTCAGTGGTCAAACTAATCAATAAGAGTACTTAGCTCTGATACCAATTGTTGGAACTAGGAGAGATAGAGTACTGAGAGGGGAGGTGTGAATCAGTGCCCTCAAAAATGTTTAGTTGTAAACCTTTCAGATCTATGACAGTAAACAATAATAACCTTGCAAAATAATTGTATCTAATTGCATGTGTCATTCATCCATTTGACTTGTAAATTAAACAACATGAAATCAATATCAATCACATAACACAAGTATTTTGGTAACGCAGAAACCTTTGTTAGAAGGTAAAAATTGCGGTGGGGATGACACCCACAAATTCTTTACTACTGTAGATAGAAAAAGTTTTCTTGTTAGGACTACAAGTTTTGATCACTTTTGGTGATCTTACCCTATTAGGAGTAACATATCAGATGAGCTAGATCTACCTAGTTATAGAATTTTAACAACACTAATGAAGTGTGCACTTGGTTAAGAGATTTACATAAGACTGTTAAGTCTACTCTGTTAAGAGATTTATCCAAAAAATCTACTACAATTGTTAGAAAGCAATAGGCAATTATCTGCTAATTGACAACTTAATTGTCTGATACAGATCAATAAGTACTGAATATTGTTCACCTTTACTATGATGAATCTCTACTCTGAACTACTCAGTTAGTTTGTTCTAATTTTGCTTAATATGATCTCTTCTGTATACTGTTCTACTTTGTCAACTGATAGTCTTAAAGTTAGGCAAGTGCTTCAAGTGATCCTTAATTCATACACTAGTTCACATCACAAATGATGCAAACATACATTTATATAGCATACCTTTATACCGCTTAAACAAAATTAGGTTACAAATCTTAGACAAAAACCCTAAGATCTACGGTGTACAAAAATGACCTAGATCAAAATATTACATAAGATATACATTGCATTTAATGAATATCTTGACAATAAATATCCCTCAATCTTGGTAATACATTTTATGATCTATTGTAACCATTTGCATAGAACAATGTGTCATTCCTGATTACTATGTTGTTTTCCTGTGATCCTCGGTAAACACTGTATAAACTAGTTGGTGTATACTAGTTCTTGGTGTTTTCTATCACTCGGTGTCAGTGTCTGCTAATGCTCAGTAAACTGTCTGATGCTTGGTGTTTAAGCTTAATCGACTGGTCTGTTTTGTTTCTAGTTATCAACTAGCTTATTATAAGTAATCGACTGATATCTTTGATAACCTTTGATACTAATGACAACCTTTAATGCTCAATAGAGATAACAACATAATAATTTTATTAGGCCATGCTCAAATTCCCACAATAATACTACTACTACTTAATGCCCACTCCTCATAATATCAAAAAACTAGAATGAAATGAAGGGAGAGACTTACATAGTATGCAGTAATAGTACCAGTGGAGTTATGAGGAACCAACTTGATTTGCATATCAATCTTGCCAAAGAGATATTCATTCTTGGATTGGAACCTAGAACCTGTTTGAATACAACATAGGCAGGGGAGGAGATAAGGATTGGTTCAACATACTGTAAAAAAACATCTAATATGGGAAAGTGAGATACTGAGAGGGGGTGAATCAGATATCCACCACTAATTCAACTTTGACATAAATTCAACTTACATATCATAAACATGAAATTCAATACTAAAATAGATCTAGAAATCTAACTTCATCCATAAAATGAAACACATAACACAAATATTTTGGTTACCCAGAAACCCTTGAAAGGTAAAATTGGGGTGGAGATGACACCCACAAATCTTCACTGCTGTAGTATTAAAGTTTGCCTCTTAGGGATGTACAAAGTTTGATCATTTCCTGATGATCTACCCTGTGAGGGGTCTGCCCTTACATAGGCCTGTGAGGACCACTCTGTTAAGAGATTTATCCTGATTCACCTATTAAAATGTATCAATACCTAATCCTCTCATTCACACTATGAATGTTGATAACATATCTTCTCCTTCCAATACTTGTTTGATCTCCTTAATCAAATATAGCTTTGTTATGTCCTTCACTATTTTGCTCGATCACTCTGACTGATCTCTATCTATATCAAAAATACTTCTCTATTTTGCATACATGATATCTCCTTCATTACATCCATTCACATACATACATCATTTTAGGGTTAAGATCTCATCTTATATAGACATCAAATCAACCTCCTAGATCAAGATCAATAATCTAGATTCTCTATGTATGCTGCTTAAACATTCCTTTTTTTTTATAGATTACATAGCTTACATAGGGATTAATGATTATAAATACAATGCGTAATCAAATCCATGATTCCCTTAACAAACATTAAATTTTGTATATATGTTGGCCAAAATGGTTTACCTAAGTGTTTGTGCCATAACAAACACATATGTCAAAACTGGCTTGCTTGGCATATGAAGTCTCTGACGCTCAACATTTATTGTTTTTTATATACTGGTGTTTGACACTGACTCTTCTATACAACTCGGCATAAATTACTCGATGACTACTGAAGTACTCAGTGACCTCTGACTTTCTTGACAGTAACTACTGCTCGGTAACTATACAAAATACAAGTCTAGACATAACGCGGCCTTTACAAGATGGCTTGGTCATAGTGATGACCGACCAACATTGCCTAGAAAATGGCTAAGTGTAAGACACTAATAGGAAACAAAACTTAGGGATCAACAATTCTATAGTCTAGGTTGCTAATCAAAGTTTGATACATGTTTACTAAATAGATCAGCTATGACAAATTTAAATTTATGAGACATTTAATTTCATTCATATATACTAATCGGTGGTGAATGTAGGGAAGGGGGTTGAGTTTTCAAAGGTTCCTTTTTAACAATTATTATTGTAGTAGATTTTCCTTAAATTTATATGTTTAGTCAGTCTTTAGAATAAATAAGAATGATACCCCCTGTCATCCTAAGGTAAATAAAAGGATGTATCAATATTATAGAAACTATGCTAACAATTATAATGAGGTGAGGTCAAGTGATTGAATAAGATAAAATTTAGAAGAAATTCTGGATGAAGACTATCTACCTCAACTTATCTTCAGAAATAATTGTGAATCTGAAAGCTTCATGATTCAAAAATGGATTGTATAGTGTTTTATGTAATTGGTTATATAATGTATTTTACGTAAACTATAATCTTATCTTCAATTTGGGGTACACCCTCAAGATTGAGCATTGTAAATAGGGGGATGCCCCTATCTTTCTAGATCATGTAAATAGGGGAATGCCCTATCTCACTAGCTTTGTAAATAGGGTAATGCCCTATCTTTAATATGTTGGATAGATGTCCCAGGAAAGACTGGAGGTTTTTTTCTCCATTCTTTCCTACCAGTGCCCGCACTGAATGGAGACTCATATATTTTACCTTAAATATTTAATAAAATTAATCATTGCCTTGGCCTTTTATTGATAAATTTTTTTTTAGTAATTTTGATTAATTTACTAATAGCATTAATTATGTATTACTATTATTTATATAATTTATTTATTATATATGATTAACATATTATTTAGTATTGAGAATTTAATTATGTATAGAAGATAATACATATTTTTCCATAAATACGTCATCTATTGAAATTTGTATTTTTGCACCATATAGGGGTATGTGCAGGATCATGGTATGCCAAAAAGTGGCGATGTGAAAATGATGTCCTGATTGATAGATTCTTTGAAAAACAACTATAACTTTCAAACAATGTAACATTTTTTAAATCTAAAATATACATCACATTCTATGCTTCACCTAGTACAATAACAATAAATAATTCTTTCAATTTGATAAAGTATAGACTAAGTTGAGGTGGTCAAACACAAGAGTTTTTATATTTAGGAAAATTTGTAGTAGAAAAATCATAATTAATTATTTATTTGAAAAAAAAATACAAAAAAATATACATCACATCTGGACACGAGTCTACTAGGTATGTGCACAAAGATGGGGGACCAAAAAGGGGGGTATAAGATGCCACTTTTTTCTTGAAATCAACAAACTTTGAACTTCAACAAGAAATTGAAGATAGTTAGACTCAAAATTTTAAAATGGGACAAAAACAAGAGTTGTAATACTCTGAATCTAGTTCCTAAACTACTAACTTATTTTAAAAATGGTGCAGATTAAGGCCCTCAAAAAGGGGGAGCACAAAAAGTGGTCCTATTTTTTGTCCAAAAACATAACATAGCGTCTGGTGTACTCCCCTAAAATGTTCACTTTTTTTTTGAATTTTTTTAATTGCTCTAGTGAAAAGTTAGCTAACACCATGTAGTTTATCTTGAATTTTTTTGGTAATTTTTTGATGAATGTATAATTTTTGATGAATTTACAAAGTGCACACATCCTGAAAACATGAAATTTCTATGTGCTCCCCCTAGAAATCATATAAAACTAATCGAAAATCAATTTTTTTCAAGTGTGTGGAATGGAGTCTAGTTTCTAAAAATGTAACTTATTGCAAAATTTGATGAATGAGCCAAAATCTATGCCCAAAATACTGCATGTTGGTTTTTTACAAAAAATGGACATACACACAAAAGAAATTAGAGTTGAAAAACTTAACATAATCAGAATTCAAAATAAATTATATGCTTAGATAGCTAATAGAGAGATCTATAATATCATGTCGTTTGATTTTTACATTCTTGAGCCATGAGTAAACTTGACGAGGAGCACACAAAAAAAGATGTCATTTTTTTGTATGCCTGCTAGAAAACACGTCTCAGGCCTATTTCAATTGTCCAATCCTTTGGGTTGGATCTCCAAGGCAAATCCAAGCCTTAGGATTGGTAAACTCAAATCCTTTACAAAGTGTGCATGCCCTGAAGGGTGTGCGCACTATGTAAATTTATGATTTTCATAGCGTGCTCATGCTATGAAAATCATAAATTTACATTGGGTGCACGCCCTATGTAAGATATAGATTCACATAGTGATGAGAGATAGTCAAAGTGAGAGGAAGAGAGAGAGAGAGAGAGAGAGCTCTCTCCCTCCCCCATACTCTCTCTCCCCCTTATCACTCGCTCTATCTCTCTCTCCTTATCTCCCCCTTATCACTCTCTCTCTCTCACCTTCTCACTTTGACCTTCTGTATCTCTCTCTCTCCCTTCTCTCCTCTCTTTCTCATCACCCTCTCTCTCTCTCTCTCTCTCTCTCTCTCTCTCTCCTACTCTCTCCATTTACCCTTCTCTATCTCTCCTTCCCCTTCTCTCCTACTATCTCCATTCTCTCTCTCTCTCTCTCTCACTCACTCACACACACACACACACACACACACACACACACACAATAAAACACACACCTTCTCACTCTCACCTTCTCTCTCTCTCTCTCTCTCTCTCTCTCTCTCACACACACACACTCTCTCTCTCTCTCTCTCTCTCTCTCTCTCTCTCTCTCTCTCTCTCTCTCTCTCTCTCCCCTTCTCTATCTCTCCTTCCCTCTCTCTCTCTCTCTCTCTCTCTCTCTCTCTCCTACTCTCTCTCTCTCTCTCCTCTCTCTCTCTCTCTCTCTCTCTCTCTCTACACACACACACAAACACACACACCTCTCCTTCTCCTTCTCTCTCTCTCCTACTCTCTCCCTTTCCCCTTCTCTATCTCCCCTCCCCCCCCCCCCTCTCTCTCTCTCTCTCTCTCTCTCTCTCTCTCTCTCTCTCTCTCTACACACACACACAAACACACACACCTCTCCTTCTCCTTCTCTCTCTCTCCTACTCTCTCCCTTTCCCCTTCTCTATCTCCCCTCTCTCTCTCTCTCTCTCTCTCTCTCTCTCTCTCTCTCTTCTCTCCTAATCTCCCTTTCCCCTTCTCCATCTCTCCTTCCCCTTCTCTCTCTCTCTCTCTCTCTCTCTCTAGTGTCTGTAGAGTCTGGTCATAAATGCTTTCATTTGGCCCTTAAGATAGAAGAAAAAAAAGAGAGGAGAGGAGATCAGAATAATAGAGGAGGAAGAGGAAACAACTTCAGAGGATGGGGCAAGTTTCAGAATAGAAACTTCAACAAAAGTCAAAGTGAATCAAGCAACCTGGGCCAAGAAAAATAAATCCAACAAGGAGAAACACTAGTGGAAGGAGAGAAAATAGTAGGGGAAGATTTGGAGGAAGAAATCATAATGTCTTCATAGGGAGATGTTTCTCCTATAACCAAGTTGGTCACGAATCTTTTAGATGCCCAAACAAAGCAAGTTCTAGTGGAAGCAACCAAAAGAGTGATAGAAGGATCTAGCTAACCCTTGATGATGATTGCCAGAGCACTACATCTTACCACACAACACAATCAAGGTTTGCAGATCCAGAACAAGGTGAGTGCATAATGTTTAATAGAACTTTGTTAAAGGACCAGTTAAAGAACCCCCACAAAGAAAATCTCTATTTAGGACTAACTACAGGGTGAATGGGAAAGTATGTAAGGTAATTATTGATAGTGGATCTACTGAAAACTTAGCATCTACTGAAATGATCAAGAAACTTGGTCTTAAAGCAGTCCCTCACCCCACACCTTACAAGGTTTCCTAGCTAAACAAGGAGCAACAAACTGTGGTAGATGAATAGTGTTGGGTAGAATTCCAAATAGGAGAATATAGAGACAAAGTTTTGTGTGAAGTAGTAACCATGGATGAATGCCATCTCCTTCTTGGAAGGCCTTGGTAGTTTGATGTAGATGCCCAACATGAAGGGAAGACAAACATATACACTTTGACTAAACATGGAATTAGTTACACAATGAAACCCTTACCTGATAATGAGAAAGAGAGGGTCTTGAAGAGTGGTGTCCTGATGGTAGGAGAAAAGGAATTTTGAAGGTCCTTAAGGAGAAAGATACCCCTTTCTTTGCCATTGTGGTAAAGCCAAAATCAGAACATATACTACAAATTAGGAGTCAAGAAGGTCTAAGGAAGGTAGGACCCAAAGAAGTGCAGGAGTTGATGCAGCAATATCAGGGAATAATTGCAAATGAGACATCAGACATTCTACCACCAAAAGAGAAATAAGTCATTATATAAACTTAATCCCAGGGGCCACATTACCTAACAAAGCTGCTTCTAAATTAACCCTTGAACAAAATACAGAGATTGCAAGACAAATCCAAGGGTTACTTGAGAATGGATTCATTAGGAAAAGTATAAGCCCTTGTGTTGGTACTAGCAGTATTGGCTCCCAAAAAGGAGGGTACATGGAGGCTTTGTACTGACTCTAGAGCCATTAATAGGATAACAATAAGATACAGATTCCCCATGCCTAGAATGGAAGACCTCATGGATTGCCTAAGTGGGGCAAGCTACTTCTCCAAGATTGACTTGAAGAGTGGGTACCACCAGATAAGGATTAGGGAGGGAGATGAATGGAAGATAGCCTTTAAGACCAATGAAGGTTTTTTTGAATGGGTAGTCATGCCTTTTGGCCTATCAAATGCCCCTAGTACCTTCATGAGACTGATGAATGAAGTCCTTAAACCTTTCATAAACCTCTTTATGGTTGTCTATCTAGATGATATCTTGATTTTAAAAAAGGATAAGGATGAGCATTTAATCCAGTTAGACATGGTGTTAAAGAAATTGCATGAGGAACAACTAAAAATAAATTTGGAGAAGTATGTGTTTCTGTAGGAAGAACTTATTTTTCTCAGCTTTGTTATCTCTAAAGGGCACTTGAAGATGGATCCCTCAAAAGTGGAAGCTATTCTAAATTGGCCTACTCCAAGAGCTGCAAGTGAGGTAAATATTTTTCATGGTCTTGCAAGTTTTTATAGGAAATTTATAAGATATTTCAGTGGAGTTTGTACACCCATGATTGATACTATAAAAGGTGGGAGAAAATGTCAGTTTGTATGGAAAAATGAAGCAGATAGATCTTTTGAGTACCTCAAAACAAGGGTAGCCCAACAACCCATACTAGTACTACCTGATTTTCATAAGGTATTTACTATTGAATGTGATGCAAGTAAGAAAGCCATAGGGGGTGTTTTAAGTTAGGAAGGTAGGCCTGTGGCCTTTTTCAGTGAAAAATTGAATGAATCCAAACAAAAATACTCTACCTATGACTTGGAAATGTATGCCATGGTCCAATCACTAAAGAAGTGGAGACATTACCTTTTTCCTAAAGAATCCATTGTTTATACTGATAATCATGCTTTGATTTTTTTTTAATAGATAGGAAAAATAGAATCATAGACATCTTAAATGGGTAGAGTACTTGTAGGCATTGACTTTCACCATAAAGCATAAAAAGGGAGTGGCTAACAAAGTAGTTGATGCATTAAGCAGGAGGAACCTTACCATCCAAGAGATCAAATTGGAAAGTATTGTCATTTTAGCACTTAAGGACATGTACCAAGAGGATGAAGATTTCAAGGTTGCATATGAAGTTTTCTTGGAACTTGGGGATAGGTATCACAATGAATACTCTAATTTTCTTATTCAAGAAGGTCTTCTTTTTAAAAGGCAGTCAGTTATGCATCCCTAAGTTCTCTATGAGGGAGAATATAATAAAAGAGAAGCATCATGGCAGTCTATCTAGCCATTTTGGCCTAGATAAGACTACTCTTGAACTAGTAAGGAGATTCTATTACTGGCTTAAAATGTAGACATGTGTCAGGAGGTTTGTAGAAAGTTGCATGGTATTCCAAAGGGCTAAAGGTGTCACTTCTAATGCAGGTTTATATACACCTCTACCAATACCTTCTAAACCTTGGGACTCTATAAGCATGGATTTTGTCTTGGGTCTACCCAAGACCAAAAATGGATTTGATAGCATTTGTGTTGTTGTGGATAGATTTCAAAAATGGCACTCTTTTTGCCATGTAAAACAACTAATGATGCCTCAAGCATTGCAGGATTGTTCTTCAAAGAAATTTTGAGACTCCATGGACTACCTTTGACTATTGTATCTGATAGGGACTCCAAGTTCATCAGACATTTTTGGCAGACACTATGGAAAAGGTTAGGAACCAATCTTGCCATGTCTTCAGCATACCATCCAAAATCTGACGGTCAGACTAAGGTCACAAATAGATCACTTAGCAACTTACTCAGATGTCTAACCAAGGAATATGGAGCATCATGGGACACTATACTACCTTAGTAGAATTCTCATATAATGATTCAACAAATAGAAGTACTGGATACAATCCCATCCAAATTGTCTATGGGACACACCCTAGGGGATTCCTTGAACTTAGAGAGGTGCAAAACATTGGACACAAGAGTGCATTGGCATATGACTTTGTAGAAGTCATGAAGGACATACACCAACAAGTAAGGGAAAGGCTATAGTAGACCACTATGAAATACAAGCAAGCAACAGATGTGAAAAGAAGACATGTACAATTTAAGGTGGGAGACTTAGTAATGATACATTTGAAGAAGGAAAGACTTTCCAAAGGCAGATACACAAAACTACACATGAAGAAGATTGGCCCTTTCAAGATTTTGAAATAATGTGGTCCAAATGCATACAAAATAGATCTTCCATCTGATATTGCTCTTTCACCCATTTTTAATGTTTCTGATATCTATGCCTATAAATCTATTAATACTAATGACTATGCTATAGGACAAAGTGAAGTTGAAACCTAGGAAACCCTCAAGGATCTCCCAATCCAAAACCCACCTAGAATTGAATCCATCGTTGACAAAAGGATAGTAAACAAACAAGAAGATAGGTATATTATGAATACCTATTAAAGTGGCAAGGAAATACATTGGAGGAAGCCACATGGATGACAAAATCTCAAATTGAAAAGATTGGTACAAAATTTTCTACCATACCAACTCAAGGGACTTGAGTTCAATTGGCCAAAGGAGTATGGTGTAGGGAACCCATGCAAGGACAAGGAACAGAGGGTCTACATCAACCAAGATGATTTATCCATGATTGAACTTGTGTTTAGACATGTTAGGTCTTGGTCACTTGTAAAGGGCATTGCTTCAAGATGTTTTATAAATCTTGGTTGCATTGGTCCTATATGACCCTTAGTTAGGAGTTTTTGAGTTTTAGATTAAATAAGGCCTCAAAGGTCTAACTTCTAGTTTTATATGTGTTTTCATCTTGTATTAGCATGTAGGAAGTTTACAAGTTGGTTTTGTTGTTTATAAAGCAAAATTGCACTTTTTGCAAAAGTTGTTAATTAGCAACTTTTTGCTAAGAAGTTGCAAAAACTTGGAAAATGACCTCCAACAGCCAAAATGTGGTTGTAACCATTGTAAGGGGGTTATTTGTGATTGTGTCATCTCTCTCTAGTTAGAGAGCATGATTGTATGGAAGGATTTTCTGATATCAATAAAATAAACCATGTTTCTATGAAAAAATTTGCTATAATTGTTGTTGGTATGATTCTGTATGAAGGCCCTGACACTTGAAAATGATATGGTTGAATAGATGGGAGAGTTAACATGCCTCAGGAGTTGGTTTGAAGTCATTTCATCAAGCAAGACAAAAGTTATATTCATTTTTATAGAACTGGTTTGTTAAACCCTTAAATCTAGGGTATCCATCGAGATAGAGCCCTAACCTGACATCCCTCCAGTGGATTTGTATGGCCACTTGGGGGATCAAGTTAGGATGATGTTCAAACATATTTCCAAAGCACATACCTGGGGAATGAGGTTTGTTATTT